>JAQQBS010000003.1:8402209-8539103 GCA_030347275.1 Microctonus aethiopoides | reverse complement strand
TTTATTTATATTTTTTTTCTTATGATATAATAATTTATTGATAGAGTAAATAACGAGGAAATATGCTGGCATACATAAATACAAGAAAATAATTCGAGTAACGTGCATTCTTGCGCGTTTCTTCTTTTACTTCGTTCAAGCCTGTCTTGAAGACGATATAATTTGTGCAATAAATCTTAGTCAGCGCGCTTTGCGATCAAGACCAATCATAATTTTTTATAAATTATGTATAACTTGCTTATCAACTTTTTTTCCATACACTCACAATCAAATATAAATATTGTAAAATATTACAATACATATATACATATATTAATTATTAATTAATATATCAAAAATAATATTTTATGATTTATCATAAAAATTTATTATTTTATTTATGATAAAAAATTATCTTTTATATTTTATTCTTTATCTATTGTAACTTTTTAAATGGCTATTTATTAATTAACTATAGCAATTTACACGGATGATAAAAATAATAAAATATTAATATAGTTATATTTATTTATGCAATAGATATTTTAAGTAGTAGTTAGTGGATTAATTGAAAATGTTTTAATTAAAATTCGACAATACTCTACGTAAATTAATGAGAATATTGGTAATAGTGATATGGACTTATCAAGAAATCTTAATCGATTTTCCATTACAGATATTTTCTATTTAAGATAAAATCGTGATCATCATCGACATCGACTAACGATCAAAATCTAACGGGATTATAAAAGCAACATGCATTATTAGGATTTTATTTTGCAACATATTGGATCAAATCCATTAAATTAAAAATTAATAAAAAATAATTGCTCAATTTTAATTAAATAAAAAATAAATAAATAGCAAAACGCAATCATTTGAAGAATTATTCAAAGACATTGTTTAATTAATTAATTAAATTTTATTTATATATATAATATATAAAAAAAAATAAAAAAATAAATTAATTAAATAAAAAAAAATATTATTTTGTCTCAAATAAAAATATTAAAACAATTAAATATTAAAACCTATAGATTTATTAGCTTAATTGTTAATAAATATTTATATCCAATTTAATACACCTAATTAATTCATAAAATTTTCATCATATTAGTTATCAATTTTTATTAAATAATTCAGTAGCATTGACAATGAAAAAAATAAAAATTAATATCGTTTTTATATACTTGGAAATGGCTTTGACCCCACGTCACATATATTATTTAATATTAATGATGCAAAATGATTAACTGCGGTAACCTCATGCGAATAGTTGACTTATGCAAATACTTATATAAAAATATATATGGATGTAAATAGTGGTGTTGAGAGATCTACCTTTATGCAAGTCGCGTTTTTGCGAACGATGATAGATGTGTTTTCGTCTTATTCTCCCTCTTTTGTGTATAAATTTACGTTCATCCCAACGTTTATTATCCCAGCTTATAAATATTACTTGTGATGATGGGTGTGTATAGATGGCAAGGTGTTAACGACGTTTTTAGTAACGCTATACAAACTGTACTAATTTACATATTCCCAATTTATCAGTTAATTTAAGAAAAAAAAAAAAAAAATTAAAACACATTTTTCATTTGAATAATCCCATTTATTTTATCGACAACATTTCATTAAATTTATTCAAACATTTTATTTATATATTCCAACAAATAACAAATAATAAACCAACATAAATAAATATAATAAAATTCATAAATAAATAATTATTAATTTCAAACCGAAAAAAAAAAAAATTTTTTTTATTTTTCCAAACACTTTACTAATATATTTAAAACCAATAACAAACTGCGCATTATTATAAAATAAATCCTTGCAATCTTATCCAAGTGTATCCGAATAGATATAAAAAAAAATAATTGATAAAAAAATAATAATAAAAAATAAAAAAAACAAATAAAAGAAAAATATTTTACACACTTTGCAATACAGTGGCTTCTGCTTTATATTTTCTATAAATATTCTACGGGATATAAAGTACATAAACAAAACATAGGTCTGTATATATCTGTATGTACATGATAGATGATAATTTTTTGCAATGGCACGTGATGCAATTTAAAATGAATCGCCAATCACTGCGAACTATTAAAATTGCAGCAAAAAGCTTAAACGATGATGATGATGATCTCTCTTTTACATAATATACATTATAAAATATATATCTAAATTATCTATGTACATATATACATATATATGTAGGCATATTATATACATATATACTTGGGCGGTGGACGATAACGATGATGAAGATAACGAGAAAATAAAAGGTATTTTGCTGTGTGTATACACAGTATCTTTTATCATGACATGCATTTATTATTCTGATGATGTCATTACGATGAAAATATAAATAAACAAAATATTTAAAGCAAGACTAGATGTATACTTGTATATTTATAAATTTTAGATTTGAAGAAATAAATTGGTGAAGTGAACAAATATAAATTGATAATAAACATAAATGTTTTTTTTTTATTTATTTTTGAATGTATCAAGTTGATAGAAATCTTGACAACTATTAAGACATGTATTGGATGGTGGTCGCGGTCGTGTCTTCTAGATTTACATGACTACACACATGTGGTTACACTTTCGCTTGAGATTGTATATGTGTAGACTGTAGATATTATATGTATACAGTGGATAGTGTGTATTTACACGACGCTTTCAGGTCTTTTATATATATGAATCGTGAGAGAACGGACATAAAGTGTAAAACCCTGGCGCGTGTTGCCGTGGGTTAAGATCGAAGAGGAACAAGAAGAAAATGATGAAGCAGAAGAAGAAGAAGATGGAGATGAAAAAATAGAGAAAGGCGATGAGTCGCGTGAACGCGAGAGACTTTAACGAGCATCACATCGTTCAGAGTGAGAAAAAGTTCCACCCGCAGAGAGGATGAAGGACCTCGTAGGCGTACCGGAAGTCTGTACTCATTCTCACAATCCTTTGGAAAAGATATAAAAAAAAATGGCAAAAAGAATTTACCTTTTGAATAAAAAAAAATTAAATGAAACAAGATCATGAGAATTTTAACGATGAGAATAAATAAAAAAAATGTTTTTTAATATTGTGATTATTTTTAATATTTTTTTTTAATTGTTATCACATCAGCTGACATTTTTTGAAAATATATTTAACCAATAAAAATTGTTCATTCTAATCTAGATATATATTTTTAATTTATTAAAATTATTCGAGATAAAATGACGATTTATTTAATTAAATAATTATTTAATTTTTTAATTTTTTTATTATATATTAAATTATTATTATTGTATATATTTATTTTTATATATTTATATGTAATTTTTTATACATATATAAATATATAATTTTTATTTTTTCATATAAATAAATAAAATATTAATTTATTTCATTTATTATATTAAAAAAAAATATATCAAAATCTAAAAACACTCGAGTATTTATTTTTATAATACAAAAAAAAATATCTCTGTATTTTTCTTTCATTTTTAATGATGAATAAAATCGACAAAAATATTTATTTATGGTATAGATATTTATAAAGAGTACAAGAATAATTATTGAATCTCTCAATGATCAAAAGAGAGTCTAGACGATGTGTATTTTCATCATATACACACTTATAAGTAATCGCTATTCGAATTGATACAGACTTCAGGGGAATTTATAAACGTTCAAAGATGCAGATACAGAGAGAGATGAAGTTTATATAAAGTATAAAAGATGAGATGAAAAATACAAGAGTTGGATACTGAGTATATAGCTACTTTATACATCCACACATCAACTGCTTCAGGGTTCTCTTATCGTTACTCTTCAATCCACCAATCAATAGCCACCGATTTTATTACACCAAGTTAATACACAAATAAACACCGGCATTTATATAAACATTGTCCTTATTCATATACATAATAGCATATGCAAATATATTTAATCTTAAGTAAATTACAACTCTACTCCAAGATACTCCTCGACAAAAAATAAATATTAATAATTCATAAAACGTCGAAAGAAAAAAAAAAATTAATATTCATCATAAAATATAAAATAATTATTTTTAATTTTTAAAAACATTTTTTTTTTATCTATGTATAAATTTTTTTGCCATTCATATTGGCATAATATACTTGCAGTATAAATAGTTTACAATAGCAATTTGTAGTTGTAAAATATTTGCAATATAATGTTTAAATGTTAAGCAAAGTCCTCCTACATCACTTTTATATATTTAAATAAAATAAATATATACATGCAAGGATATAATAAAATACATATGTCTATATTCCATCTATTGGTCGATCATTGCTTTTTTTTTTTTTTTTACCAAAGTACTTTAGTCGATTTTGCACCGTAAACATAAAGCGCCAAGTCGATGAAAATTGTTAGTTATTATACATGTATATGTTTATATTATATATTTATTTAATCTTTGATCATTCACGTCCCTCACATAAATGCCAATCCAACACCAGATGTACATATATATTCATGTCTATATAAAAAAAAATATTATAGATGAATTTCGTTTAACGATTAGTGTAAAAACCGTTTTGTGAAGATAAGAAAGTGAAAAAAATAAATAAATAAAAGTGGATCTTGTCATTCGCGACAACTTGTATACATTAATTTTATCACAAATATGTTCTTCATACATTTAATATATATAATATAGTACGTGTGTATGTGTTTACATATATGCATAAATAATGATTTTATAAATTGTTTTTCTTCATCATAATTTTTGACGACACTTTTTGCTTTGTATTATTTCTCAACAAACATTTTGATATAATTATAATTATAAAATTTAATACATATATAATTATTATTTTACATTTATATCTATGTTTTATATTTTATATAAAACTATTGAATAATGACGTAAGCATAAAGTAAAGATACAAAATGGTTTGTAGTAATTTAAATATAAGTTTGAATTGCTTCGAGCAGGAGCTTTTAATTTCTCGCTTGGTGGCACACGTGAATAGTTGACTCTGTTCTAAATGTATCTGTATGACTATGTGAATTGTATTCGTAATTTTAACAAGTCTCATGTGGTGTTGGACTCGCCTGGAAAAACGTTGTTGAAAGAATTGATTTTATATTAAGAAAACAAAAATGAATAAAGAGAATATTAAATTAGAAAATTATATTTATACTTTTTTTTTATTTTAATATTCAACGTTGGATAATATTTGATGATTCAGTCATGAAAGCATATAAAGGAGAGATTGTAGTACAATGTTTACACTCGGATGAATAATAATCAATGAGTTGTTCATATATACATATCTTGATAATCATAAAACGTGATTTATCAACAAATTCATTTGTCACAAAAAAATAATTTAAATAATTTACATTCCTACATCTCAATGAGCACATTTAATATTTTTATTTCAATAAAATAAAATAAATAAATACTTTATTATATTATCAATAATGTTTTCTATTTTAATTAACTTTTGAATTGAAATAAATAAAATAAATATTTAATTATTGGCATACAGATAAAATGTGCAATTAGAAATTTTTTACTTTACCTTTGTGATCTGATAAATGTTGAATTAAAAGCTTATACTACTACTACTACTACTACTACTGCTACACTCGATGGCAAACACATTCTAACCGCCCTCCTTCAACTAATATCCAAGCAAGCCTCACTCTCTTCCTTCCCTTTATTTAATTCCTTTTTTTATTTTTTTTATTTGTTTATTTCTTGTGAGAGCGTAATAGCGTGCAATTTATCGATCAATAAATCGAAAAGCAGTCAGGTATCACTTACTGCGTAATGCTACCTTCAAAACATTTAATCGCGTCCCTTGAAGCTAATATGTATAAGCTGCACTAACACAGAAAGACGTTCAGTTTTATAAACGACAAAATTACAGGTCTTCATCGGGCGTTACTCATTATCCATCTTCAATATATCCGCAATGTATCGAGTTTACATTTAAAAAAAATAGTATATAAATTAACGAAAATTTAAACTAAAAAAATAAATTAATTTTTTCATTTCATTTTTGTCTGATCATTTGTTGGACTTACTACTTTACAGGGATAGTAAAAAATCAGGTTTATGCCTGACATTATTATGAGCCACGTGTCTTATTAAAATTTTTGTAGATAATTATTTATTATTTAAATAATTAATAAAAATTATTCTAATATAAAAATTTTATTACAATAGTAATAATATTAATAATAATGGTAATAAAAATGAGGATAATAATTTAATTTAAATATTTATTCATTTCTCTTTATGTTAATAAATAATATTATGATACGTATGAATAATAAAACCTGCTCTTTTCATGATCAATTGATTCACATAGCACATACACGTTTGTATCTTTTTGTCATTCAACTCTTCATTCATTTGCATACAATAGAAGAGCGATCTTGTGAACGCTAATTGTACACATATATTGAGGTGGGGAAAAAAATATTTATAACACACAGGCGCGTCGTTTGAAACATTTAAATAGCAACCTCTTCATCAAGACAAATCATAAATTAGAATATTTTTATTTTATTACGAGTGTGTAATATGAAATTAATTTTTTTCTTTTGATCTGATTTCAGGTTGTCGCTGCAATATGATTGGATCAGTTTCATCAGCGTGTGATATTGTCAGTGGACAGTGTCAGTGTAAACCGCATATTATTGGAAGACAATGTCATCAATGTGAAGTAATTTTATTTGTCCAAAATTTTTAAAATAATTTTATAAATTGGAATTTTCATTGGATTTAATATTGCATTTTTATTTGTGATTTTAGAATGGATATTGGGGTCTGGCTAGTGGTACAGGATGTGTTGCATGCAATTGTGATCAGCTTGGATCGTTCAATAAATCGTGTAATCATGAAACAGGACAGTGTCATTGTCGTCCAGGTGTGGGTGGAACACGCTGTGACAATTGTTTGCCAAGACATTATGGTTTCTCCGAGAATGGTTGTCAAGGTAATCAATCACGCTCGCAAATATTCCAATGTAATAAATAATATAAAAATTAATAATATAAATAATGAAGAGAAAAAATAGGAAAATCATAAATCATCAATGGAAATTTATATCTATAATTTAATTTATAGTTTGCGATCCATGTGAAAAAGTCGGGCACATATGCGATCCAGACACCGGTCGTTGTGTATGTCCACGTTTGACCTTGGGTGAACATTGCGATCGTTGTAGGCCAGGATCTTATGACCTTATCCCAGGCATTGGTTGCAAACCGTGTGCATGCACTCCAGGATCCATGAAGTCACAATGCGATACAAGTGGACAGTGTCCGTGTCGCGTTGGCTTCGATGGTCTAAGGTGTGATCAATGTGCGACTGGTTATTATGGATATCCAAGATGCAGACCGTGTAATTGCAATAGTGATGGTACATTGCAGTGTCCCAAGGGTCTTTGTCATTGCGATCATAATGGACAGTGTCCATGCAAGGTAATAAACTTATATAATGAATAAATAAATAATTTAATACATGAAATAATAATAGCGTTTATTATTTTATTCTTTATATTAAATTATAAAAATAAATTTATTAATTTATTTTTTTTTTTGTATTTAGGAAAATGTTATTGGACGACAGTGTAATGAATGTGAAGCTGGCACATTTGGTATTGCTGAAAATAATCCAAAAGGTTGTACCGAATGTTTTTGCTTTGGTCGATCGAGTGTTTGTCATCAAGCAAGTTTTAGTTGGGGCCAAAGACACTTAACACGACCGCGATTATTGCGCATCGATGAATCTGTCAATGATGTCATTGTAAGTGATTTCATTCAAGGTTAAAACTCATAGTCCTTCATTATTTTATTTTTTTTTGTTTCCAATTTTTTAACATGTATTTGTATTAATTTAAAATTATTTTATACCTGATCTTCACACATAAAAAATAAATGCTCTGATTATAACAAACAGATTTGTTTATTTTTTTTTATTTGTTATCGGTTTTTTTTTTGTAACAGATTGGAAACTTGGGATATTCTGTAGTTTTACCTGCATTAAATGGTGGTCTCAACGTGACAAATGGTCTATCAATCATTCCTGGCACTCAAGGTGACGTAACACTGCCAGCTAATCTTTACTACAACTATCCATTGTATTGGCAATTACCTCAGTCATTTCTCGGCGACAAGGTACGATATATTTTTTTTTCTTTATCATTTATTTTTCTACCATTTCGCTTTATTACTCTTCACAGAAGTGTTCATTTATTTATTTTATTCTTATCATGTTTATGTTTTAATTATTTCAGGTGATTTCATACGGTGGCTTTTTGAGATTTAAAACGTCAGTGAAAGGAGGCATACCATTGAGGTCAAGTTTACGTTATCCATTGATACAAATTCAAGGGAATAACAAAATTATTCTTGAATATTATCAACATCAGCCAAGTGCTGTTAATGAATTCAAAATCAGGTATGAAATACATGAATATTTTTTAACATAAATTTAATAAAAAAAATAATATTTATTCATCTTATTTATATATTTTAATTTTCTTTACATACTAAAATTTTTTTAATGTTTATTTATTTTTTTTTCAATAGATTGCACGAGTCATTGTGGCAAATTCAAAATAGGCCAGATTATAAAGTATCACGTGAAGTTCTTATGGTTGCATTGCAAAATGTTCAGTATATTTTATTAAAGGCGTCTGACTATTCAGAGTTCAAGGAAGCAACGTGAGTGATCGCTTGAAGTGAAGAAAGAAAGAAAGAAATCAAAAAAAAAAAAAAGAAAAACGATAACATTGTTATAGCCTCGATATTTTTTTATTCCTTTCTTTCTTTAATTCTTTTCATGAATGACAAACAATGAATATTAAATGTAGGTTGCTCGAGGCATCGTTGGATGCGGCTGTATTGACGCCCACACATTCACCGCCACTCGCCACAGGCGTAGAAATTTGCGAATGTCCAAGTGAATACAATAACACATCGTGTCAAGATCCAAGCATTGGTTATTATCGTTGGTACAACAACCAAACGACCACCATCACCACCACATCAACGATTGTTATCGACCTGGTGGGCCAAGCCAGACGTTGTCAATGTAATGGAAGATCAGAAGTGTGCGAACGCGAAACCGGTTATTGCTTGGTATAACTTTTAGTCAATAAATCAATATATAAATATTTTATTTCCTTAGATTATTTCACAAATAAAATTTATTTTTCTCAATGAATAATTTCAATACAGTTATTTTTATTCATTCTTTTTTTTTCTGCTTTGTAGAATTGCAGGGAGAATACTGCAGGTGCACATTGTGAAATTTGTGCTGAAAGTTATCACGGACATCCGAATTATGGTGGTTGCAAACCGTGCCCGTGTCCATTTACAGATAAAAAATTCTCAAGCAGTTGTGATGTTAGAGAAAATGAAGAACCCGTTTGTCATTGCAAGCCTGGTATGATAAAAGAAGAAAATATAGTTACAAATAAATTTTTTTATTTAAAAATTATTGCAGTAATGTAAAAGAAAACATGAAATAATTTTAATTGGAACAGGATACGACGGCACAAGATGTGAAAGATGTTCTTATGGGTATTATGGATATCCTGGAATTCCTGGTGGTGTTTGCAGTCCGTGCAATTGCAATCCAGCGGGAAGTGCAAGTGATGAATGCGATGAAGAAACGGGACAATGTAATTGCCGACCAGGATCAATGGGAAGAGATTGTTCTCAATGCACAGCACCTCGTCATGTTTTCATTGACAGCGTTTGTACTTGTATGTATTTTTTAGAAAAATAATTTTATTTTTATTTATTCATGTGAGATTATTCGTTAATGTTGCGTTTTAATTATTACAGCGTGCAACGATAATTGTACAGGAATTTTACTTGATGATTTTGCTATTATGTCCGAAAGATTAACTTTAGAAACTTCTCATATTGTTAATGGAATAATTCCACCACCGTGGATTGAATTAACCTTTATCGATTCTAATTCCACGGAATTATTCAATGAAATCGATCGAATAAAATTATTAAAACAACGTATGAGAAATATTCCCACGTCAGAATACGAAAGAATGATGAATAAAGTTGAGAAATTGATGAAAAATGCTGCGGAATTAAGTAGCAAAGGTTGGAATATGAAACCAAAAAGTGAAGATTTTAAAAATAATATTTTCAGTTCTCAAGTTGAGATAAAAAATTTACGAGATCTTATCGAAGCAACAATATCACAATTAATTCAATATGGCGATGATATAAAAAAAGTGGGGATTAAAAAATCGTTGAAAGAAGCGAAGAGAATTTTGAATTATTTGAAGGGCGTCAACTTGTCAGAGACAACATTGAAATATCAGAATTTTGTTAATGAAGCAAAGGATTATATTGCTTGGTTGAATTCACAATTCGATGCGACAAAGCCAATCGAAGATGTGAAAAAAAATATAACAAATTATACAAATAAAATTAAAGATTTCGAAGAACGAATCGAAGAGACAATGGGGAATTTATTCAATTATGATATAATTTATAATGATATAAATAAAACACATACAATAGCTAAAAATCAAATAGATAATATTAATATTCTGAATATTGACACAATCGAATTAATTAATGAGGGAATAAAACTTAATGAAGAAAGCAGCGGTTTTATAATCGACAGTCAAAATAATTTTCTGGTATTAACTCAATTGAATAATATTTATTACAGTATTATAAACAAATTAATTAATCAATTTTATTTATACAGGATATTCCAGAGTTGAATAAAAAATTGGATCACTGGTCAGAAAAATTAGACATCAAAGAGGAAATTTTATATCGATTAAATTATGAATATGAGGATAAATATGTTGTGAAAGCTGTGGAGCATGCTCAAAACGTTTCTGATTATGTCGATCAATATGTTGCGTAAGTTTATAAATAATAAATAATTATTTGTTGTATTGATCATGAATAATTTTTATTTTTTTGCCTATGTATTGAATAGGCTTTTTGATAGAACTCGAAATGAGGCAGCTAATCCGCTTAAAGCAAGTCAATCCTACAAGATTATCGTGGACAGCTTAGCAATGGCAAGAATTTCAGCAGTTGCCGCTAAAGAAACTGCTTGGGAAGCATACCATAAAGTAAAAAAAAATTATTTTCTACATTTAAAACCACATAAAAATAAATTGTTTATATTAACTTGAGACGACTTTTAGGTTTTTCCCGGCGGTCTACAAAGTAAATCTTTATTGGATAGCGCGACAGAAATGTCGGAAAAATCAGCGGATCAATTAGAAGATGCTCAAGAACTTGAAACTCTTTTAACTTCTGTTCGAAGTAAATCGAACAGTCAAATACAAGCGGTGATTGATCTAAAAGACTCTCTAAATACCACTGGTACAAAGGACAATCAAATAAATATTAAACTTCGTGATCTGCAGAGTGATAGTAATAAATTACAAGAGCGATTGATAGAAGTTAAATCTGATCATGAAAAATTAATGAATTCAATATTGGAATCAGAAAAATTGATAAATGATTATAAAAATGGTATTGCCAATAATTTAAAACCACAATTGCAAGAATTGAAACGTGAGGGCGATTCTAAAATAAGTTTAGCAAGTGAAAAATTAACTGAAGCACAGAGTAATATAAAAAAAGCTGATGCTAAATTAATAAGTCTTGCGCATGCATCAGCAAAACGTCAAATCGAATTTGATCGTTGGAATGAAACACTCGGTGATAATTTAAAAAAACTTAAAGATAAAATAGCTGAAGCACGAAATACTGCGGATGGTATTCGAATTTCATTAAAATCTGCAGAGGGAAAAAAATGTGTAAGATCATATAGACCAATAAATCTCCAACCATCAACAACCACAACAATTGTAATAACCATGGCATTAACACATCATCGAAAAGAAGGTGCCTTATTTTATTTACCGAGCAGTATAAATGATGATTTTATTGCAATTGAAATGGTTGAGGGTAAAATACGATTTTTATGGAATGTCGGTGGTGGTACAGCAATCATAACACATCCAGAAATATTGGAGCGAGGAGATTTACAGGAAGACAATTTTTGGTATCGAATTGAGGCAGAAAGAGTTAGGAATATGGGAAAATTAAGTGTGAGAAGACAATCTGCAACGACAAAGAAATATTTACCAATTATCAATGCAACAAACGCAGAGTTTGGACGTTTTGATGTGTCGAATAATGATCGCGTTTGGTTAGGAGGAATACCAGTATCTCAAAAACGACCAACTGAATTATTAGCAACTAATGGTTTACCCGGATGTGTTCATCAAGTGATTCTTGATGGTAAACCAATTGGTCTGTGGAATTTTATCACATCAGCGCCGGATAAAGCATGCAAAGCTTGTGTTGAAGGTGTCGAGGATGCTCGTGATGATATTGCTTATAGTTTTAATGGTGAGGGATATGCTGTGAGAAATCGTGTATCATCAGGACCATACAATAAATATACATTTGGTGTTTCAATTAATTTCCGTACATTTGATGAAAATGCACTACTTTTCCTGGCGTATAATAAAATAAATAATCATCATGTGATGATATTTTTGCGTGAAGGACGTGTTATATTACAAATTGGATACGGTGGAAATATATCAATGGAAATGTCATCAACATCTAGATATAATAATGGAAATTGGACAAAAGTTGATGCATTTAGGCAATATCAATTGCGAAAAAATATTGAAAAATGTAGTTTAAGTATTGGCGGTGATGTTGATAAACGCATTGGTGCACCAACACCACAGCCGAAAAAAGAAGATATTCCAGATTTATCCCAAGCTAAATATTATATTGGTGGTGTACCACCAAGCTTTAATCCTGATAAATTAATGTTACCAACAGAAACATCATTTTTAGGCTGCATGTCAAATATAAATATTCAAGAGGGTTATGATCCAATGGCCGAACAGTATTACGGCGTTGAACCAACATGTAGCAATAAACCAATGAGAATTGTTGGTTTTTATGGCGATGGTTATCTTGAACATCGGGCATATTCATTAAAGAAAATATCATCAATAATAAGTTTTTCGTTTAGAACAATGCAAGATAATGCAGCATTATTGCTATCGACATTCCAGGGTCAGGAAGATCAAATGAATCATATTCAGAAAAATAATGGGGATAAGGAGGATGGTAATAATAATAAAGATATTTATTACTCTGTTGCGGTTGTTAATGGACAAATTCAAGTGCGATTAAATGGTGGACGTGGTGAAATTATTTTACAAACTAATAATACATTTAACGATGGGAAATATCATACGGTATTTGTTTCGAAAAAAAGAAAAGACGTTGAGTTGAGGATTGATGATGCTTATCAGAGTGCAGCCCGATTACCAACTGGCGTTGCAATTAGAGCACCAGATTATGGTGGTTTATTCTTTGGTGGTTTGCCGGCATTGATTAATAACACAAAAATGATTGGATCTAACGTGCCATTATACGGAGCTATCAAAGATGTTATATTCAATGATAATATCTTACGTTTCGATGGTGCTGTTACATTTGATCATGCACTAATTGGTCGAGCTGGTCCTCCAATGGGCAAAGATTCTTCACCGACTTACACACCATCGGCTTCATTGTCTCGTGGTTTATCTACTCAACCTGAAGGCTGTCAAAAAGTGCCTTACTATTCATTGGAACCGGGTGCATTAAAATTCGGCGATAAATCACACAGTCACACTCAACTTTATTTGAATTTTAAAAAATTCTGGGAAAAAACATATATTATTGAATTTGATTTTAGAACATATTATCCAAATGGTTTGTTATTTATTACACCGGGAATAAGACGAAAACAATATTTAATGGTGATTATCCGTGATGGTCAATTGGCTTTGCTGATGAAGAGTAAACAGAAAAAAGAGATATTATTCAAGACACCATTTAATGATGGAAATTGGCATCATGTTGTGATTAATCATGATGAAAGAAAATTAACGCTGGTCGTTGATTCACAAACGCCACGAACAATTAAAGTACCAAAAAAAATTGGTTTAGAGACAATGATGTATATTGGGGGCTTACCTGAAAGTGGTACACCATTCCCAGATCAAGTTGTTGCCAAATTGGAGACACTTAAAGGTTGCATTCGTGGATTAAGAGTTAATGGAAATGTTTATGATATGGTTGGATCTACAAGTCGACCATTTAATGTTGGACAATGTTTCCCAAGCGTGGAAAGTGGTGCTTATTTTCAAGATGAAGCTTACGCGGTTTACAGTAAGTAATAGTAATCCCAAATTTTATTTACTTATATTTCTGTCAATAATTTATTTAATTGTGAATTAATTTTATTTCAGAAAAAAATTTTGAACTTGGTGCCGTGCTAGAGCTACAATTGGAGTTTAGAACATCGGAATTGTCTGGTGTTTTATTATCAATCGCCGCACCAGGTGGTTCACCATCATTATCGCTTGAACTAAATAACGGCAAAGTAATAATGTCTGGTGATCTCGGTGATAAAAATCCACTTTATGTTGAACAACAATTCCCCAGTCCTTACACAATATGCGACAATCGATGGCACAGCATCCAAGCAATTTATAATGACGAGGAACTGGCTCTTAGAGTTGATGAATTAGATCAAAAATACGGTCTTCCAGCTAGTATTACTGATCATTTTATGGCATCTACTGCGTCTAGTCCTTTATACATTGGAGGTTTACCAGGTAAATTAACAAATAAATTAATATATTATTAAGTAATCTTTGGATTAATAAAATCTTTGGTATTTTTTTTTTTTTTTTGCAGCTTCTGCTCCAAAGGGAACGTTAATTACTCGCGATCATTTCAACGGTTGTATAAGAAACGTCATGATTGGCGGCGAAAGAAGAGATTGGACAGATATGGCTGAGTTACATAACATTCATTTAAGTTCGTGTCCTGTTCAATAAATAAATTTTGTAAATTTGTCTGGAGAAATTATGCGACAATGTGTATAAACTAAGACGGAGGAAAAAGAAGAGGAGAACATTTCCGTGAATATCTATACATGACGTAAGACTTAATGAAGCCAAAAGATGCTACGCCGTAAAGCAGAAGCGAAAATTGATGTAAAAATTAAGAATTAAACGAATAACAAGTTTTAGAAAAGTTCTTGATTACACATTTTGAATAAATTTTATTCAATATTGTGGTAATAAATAATAATATTCATCACGCCTTTTCATTCACAGTCTCGTATAATAAAATGAATGACAAAAAAAAAGGCCATGTAGTTCATATTATTAATAACAATTGCGACACTGCCATACGTAATTTAATTGTAATGACTTTATTATAAGTCTCATGTTAGACGCCATTGTACATCAGTATTTATCACATGATTATTTATTTACAGATAGTGTGAAGAATGATTTAAAAAATAACGAAAAAAAAATATGAAAAATATTTTATGTAAGAGATGTTGAAGAATAATTTTGGAAATAGAATTTTGTACTTTTATACGGGAAAATAATGTGGTTATATACGTATTTAAATGTTGAAGTGTACCCATGACACCGCATTTTTTCCTTTTGGAGCATTTAAAAATAAAAATAACACCAATTTAAATTCTCTATCATTATTTTTTAGACTGAATTATCGTGTATAATAAAATAAAAACAAATGAAAAAGTGTTCTTCATAAAGTTAATTATTCAATTAGCAGTCATTCTTAACCAGAAGAATAATTGTAATATTTATATTCTTAATATTAGTTAAATAATCAACAAATTGTAATATATATTGTAATTGCTAGTAAAGAAAAAAAAAAAAAAAATTAACCAAGCAAAAATATTACATTCGCATTTGTCGATAAATATTAATAACACTTTTGATTTTTAAGACAATCATTGGCAATGAAAATTTAAAAAAAAAATCAGAATTGTAAGGTTTAACAAAAGAAAAGAAAATTTCACATCGTAAAATGAGTTATTAAGTTTTTTCTTTTTTTTTATTGATGACAATTCGCTGCAATATGCTAACAATAAAATATGACCCAAATTTTATTACTTGATGTACTTAATAAATATATCATCGAGTAGTAGTTTTTGTTTATATGTATATATAAAAACATAATATTTACAGACATGGGTAAATTGAAAAATTATTACTTGACAAGGATTCCCCCTTTTTTTTTTTTTTCATTTCACTTATTGATTTTTGTTGTCATTTTTTTTTCTCATCCTTGATGACGATAAAAATTAAGAACTATTACATAAAAGGGTAATTGTTTTCTTCTTTTATTCATTATTAGTAAGCAGTTTTACGGCAGCGTATCCACACATACATACATTATACAATCACATACATACACGCGCATCGCACTGAAATAATTGTCCATTAATTAATTTATTCATTAATTCTTCTTTTATATTATCAATTATTTTCTTCATCCAACCAAACTAATCTCCAAAAAATTTCGTATTATTTATCTTGGATTATTATATACGCGCCAAATTCTTGTACAACTGTTCACTAACAATATTTTTCTTCTCTTGAAAAATATAAATATCAAGCAGATTTTTATCACTGCGTATTTTTCGTGAGCTTTTTCTTCCTCATTAATATCACCAACATTCCTACGTTTGCTATTAACGACTATTATTTCCCATTCAATGATTCATCAACAGTCGTTGTCCGTCTATGTTTTGTCTGACTCTTAAATATTAGTGACTAAATATTTAAATCCTCTCCGCACATCCTTTATTGCAATCATGGATCCTCCGACTTGTTAATAAAGATTACATTTGTCGCTCAAAATGTGCAAATGCGCATTTTCAGAGTCATTTGTTTTATTATTTATATATTTAATTATTTTTCTTTCTTCGTTCTATGGCATACGACGCATGAACAATTAATATTGTCATTGTATCGGACTGTTTTCATATTTTTTCCTTCATGACGTTGTTTTTTCTAATAATAATTGAAATTCTTACTTTTATATTCTGGTTATTTTTTGTTTAATCACCAGTTTTTAATAAATATCTTTAATGTTTCATTGAAAATATATGGATAAACTTACTGATGAAATATCGAAAATGACAAATTTTTTAAATAAGTAATATTTAACAGATTATTTCCAGATTAAAGATTATGATTTTTTTTTTAATTCAATTCAACGATCCAGAATACGGTTACTAAGTTTTGAAAGTATGGTTTATCGATATGTCACTTTAGTTCAGGAATTTATTATTTTATTTTGTTCGTACGAATTTTTATTTCTCTTTTGAGCGACAGACAATTGAAAAATGGGGCAATAAAGAGCAACAGCTTAACACAGTTATGGCACAATTAATCGATTTGCTCGTGATTGCACATTCACTCTACATAAATGAAAGCAACACGACAGTGATTCGACTGACAATTTATTATACGCCCATCTAACAATAATCAAAGTCGTCAAGAGATAAAAAAAAAATGCGTTAAAAAATTTATTTGGACTAAATTTAAACACAGGTATAAAAAAAAGTATCTAAAAAATAAACCAGTGAAAATAATTATAACACGAAAATTGAATTTTTTTCTCTTGAACGATTAATTGACCATGAATTATACACAAAAGTTGAAACAATACAACACGAATAAAAGTGACAACTTTTAATTTCAACGCATAATTTTAACTGTCTTTATAAAAAAAAAAAAAAAAAAAATTGTTGATTTTAATTTACGCCCAAGATTGACTGTAAGGCTGATTTGGTATTTTTTTTTCTTTCATTACTTTAACTTCAATCAACTTAATTATTTACACAACTACTCATATGTCAATGAATTGCTCATACAGAATCTCAATCAACAAGCAAAAAAAATTTTTAAATCACACTTTTAATCAGAATCTGGTGAAACTATCAACTGTCAACAGTTGATAGATACCACGTTAGACAAAAAAAATAAAATAAAAAAGGACACTGTTAATTCACAATGGACAAAAAACTTAATAATCTTATGCGAATCATATCATTCTATTAATATTAATTATAATAATAAATTATTTGTATTATTATTATTATTATTATCATAATTATTATTGTTGTTATTCTTTTCACCAGAATTATAAATACGAGAAAAAAATCTATGATCTCAATGTTGAGTGTTTCTTTTTATTTTTTTTCCTCATTTTTGAGGAATCAACAGTCTATAAAATTATTAAATCCAATTTATGATTGTAATAAACACACTCAGAATTAAAAAATAGACCCGTCCATTATATGCATCAATAATGTTGGAAGCAAGTTACCGTACAACAATAATTTGCCAATTCAAATATAAATATCTACTAGAATTTTTTATTATTAGTAATAAAAAAAAAAAGAAAATGCAATTAAAATGATCGAAGCTCGTGGATTATTTTTTTTTTTGTAAAATTCTTCATTTGTTTTTTAATATCATTGTGCTCGTTCATATTTTCACACTCAAAATCGTTGATATCATAGGAAAGTAGTGTATTACAATTCGCAAAAGATAATTAATTGCCGTGATTCATTAGTTTCCCGAGAAAATATTATTGATTTATTTAATGTATTAATTTTTTTCAACATACAATTCCTATTTATTGTTCATATCAATCGCCAGACAATTCACCAAACTGATTAATTGAAACTGAGAAACAATAGTAAAATGAAATATAAATTTATCGAAGGAAAATTTTAGAATCAAAAATTTTTTTGTTTCCTCAGGCTTTAAACAGCACTTATGGATATATCTTACTTGTTTTGTTTCTCCTATAATTTTTTTTCTTACATGAATAATTTATTTTTCGTTATCGTAAAAACTGGTAATTGGCATTGATTGATTGATTGTAATTTTGCCTCTATGAAGAAGAAAAAGCAGAAACAAAATTGACTAAGAACTCAAACGATCTTCATTAATTTATTTCATATTTTTAAATTATTTTTTGGGGCCTGTATTAAAATATTAACTATGAACAACAGAGGCATTATGTTATCTCCCATCTTTTTTTCCTCATCGTTTGTTAATAGTGAAACGAAATTTCTTCTGTAAAACTATATGACGAGAGCCATGTCTTTTTTGTTTGTTAAATTCACCTTTTTACCTTGCCAAAGGCTATTGTGTATCGTAAAGGCATCGATGGTCACAGTCAGATGTTTTGTGTGAACTTGGGAAAAACATTTTCCACCCGAATTATATCTAAAAAAAATAATAAAAAATAAATAATCAATTATATTACACAGTAGATTTAACAAATAAATTATTTATATTATTTGTTTTTGTATTTATTTGTTTTTTGCTTACTTGAAAAATTTATCAAACATATTTTCAATAACTTGTTTCGGTCCAGTGCCACACAATTTCATGACTTCTTCTCTATCTGGGCAGTATGAATAAAGTGCACGAAATTGACAACCAGCATCACGAAATAATATAAGAAAATGTTTGCTTTCCGAACGTGCAATTTCATCCAACACACGTCGTTTTGCATCTCTATTAACTGTACCAGGAAAAACACAATATTCCACGGCATTAAGCATTATTGGGCGATTTGATTTTGTCGCTGGTTGTTTATAAAGTCTTGGACCTGAAAGATAATAAGAAAAAAATTTTAATTGCAATCAATAACAAAAATTAAATGATTTTCATTACCATTGTACTCCATCATTGAACTAGGCGTACTGCTGATGTCACTGCTACCGTCATCAAATTTTCTTTTTGACATTAAACCAGGTGGTAGTGATCCAGGGCCCGATGGCGATGGTAAATGTTTTGTGCTTCCCATTCCTGGACTTGGTGCTCTTCTTGGTGGTGTTGCTCGACCCAGTCCACTGTCAGTATCTACATAAACACGATGAAAATAACAAATTTCAATCAATAAAAATAAAATAGATAAATTCTTAAGGAAATGAAAGAACAAAAATATGGGAGGTGATTTTTTTTTTTAAACCTTTTCCCTCATTAGACCAAACAAATTAAGTGTTTTTTTAATTTACAATCAAGAATATTATTAATATTTATCTTTTAGATCCCACAAATGTATAAATTCTCTTGCACCAATAATAAAAAACAAATGAAATTGATGTTGAAATGAAAAAAAAAAATTAATTAATGTTTCTTCTATTTTTCTAAACAAATTAATGAATTCCCATTATTATCTAGTGTTAATAAAAAAAATTGCAGCTTATGTTTAAAGTTTTATTAAAAAATAAAAAAATAAAATTATTTAAAATCGCAATGACTGCAATTAGACTGATACCTGGAAACATTAAATATTGTACAAAGAAAATATTTAAATACGCGATTATAATACTAAATGTTAATTGATTGATCACATTGACGAATTAATTATAGTGTTATATATTTTTTTTTGTCAATTTTCTCAATTAAAAAAATTAAACCGGATCCCATTGTGAACATGATTAATCTGAAAGTACAGTTTTAAATATAATCAGGCACCACACAACCAAGTGCTGTACACCAAGCCCAGTAAGCGTCTCTCGACCGAGCCATAATCTATATATGTATTTATGATAGCAAATGATTTGTATATATGTACATACATACGTATATATTAATCATATCGACAACAATAAACAGTCAACTAATTTTCGACTCTGATAAATGAGAGAACAGAAAGATAAAAATAATAATAAATGAATGAGTAATAAAATTGTGTTAATGTGTGAATGTGTAATGCTTCCATTTGTGCCCCTATTTCAGCCTTCCACCAAGCCTCTAATTGCGTAACTAATGTGACATAGAATGATAAAAAAATTATTCTATAGTGGTGCGCAAAGGAAAAGACATGAAGACAATTTTGGAATATAATTATAATTTTTTTTTTTTTTTTGACCATTGGATTAAATTGAATGAAATAAAAATTATAATTGTAAGGATTATGTGATGAAAATAGGAACGGAATAATTTAAACTTATTTCCAAGTCACTGGTGGTTCTTACCATACAAATTCATCATAGAATTTGATTTTCTTCCTTTAAAGTTTTGGTTAGTCGAGTATTTAGGCCTGCCTCTAGGCTGTTGTTGAGGCTCCTGTGCATCTGCAATATAATGCAACGTTTTTCGTTGTTTAACTCGCAAGCCTTTTAACAACGGCCGGAAACAATTAAAATATTTTTCATTATATAATTCGCTGAATTTTTTATTTAATTTCTTATCAAAACGATGCTAATTAAATATTTCTGTATTATTTATAATTAATTTTTCGCATGAATGGGGATTGAAATACGATATCTAACTACCAACAAATATCCACAGGAGAAACGTCAAATAAATCAATGTGTAGCTTGGTGCAGCTTGGTGCGAAACAACGTTGCATATTAAACTGAAATATTTATATCTCTACTTCCAATGCGCTACATCAAACAAAAAAATAAAAGATACATGAAAATAAATAAATAAATAAATAAATTATGAAATAAAAATGTCACAAGGACTGTCAACAAGTCAGACATTAAATGATGAGCACACATTTCGATAAGCTTTAATAAATTCAAGCTTTTGACATTCGCATATTATTTTTTTTTTAAATGTATACTACTTTTTTCTTTCGTCGAAACATTAATAACGTTTTATATAATATTTAAATTTATAGATGTTTAATGTTGTATACCCACCTCGTGATGTTTTATAGGAGCCACGTCGTCCAAGTTGCGTCGTGCTTCGACATGGTGAACAACCTCTACCGTCATCCGGCGAGTCTACAGAAGATACTAAAATAAAAGGGAATAATAAACTATTACAATTTAAATTCAATTTACTTGAACAAAAAAATTTCTCTCACTATCTTTATCTATTCTTTATTCTAATTACTAAAAGCTATAATTAGTGCCACAGTAAAAATAAAACAAGAAATAAGAATCCATGCCATAGAAGATTTAAAAAAAATTAGAGAGGAAAAAAAAATAATTTGAAGTGGTGTGTTAAATATTTTAATTGGAATTTCAAATGATTAAAATTAAAATGTGGAATGATTATATTTTTTTCAATTTCTCCTTAGTGTATGGTTTGGTTTTTAAATAATTATTGTGAGTGAAAACAAAAAGTGTGCGTGTTGTGCATACCCTTGAGACTTCCACCTCGTGAGAAGACGCCGCTACGACGATCATCAAAATGGGCAGCAGTAAGTGTGTCCTGCGAGCCTCTGAAGTAATCTCGCTTCATCGATGGTGATATCAGCGTCGCTACAGTAAGTGTGTTAGTGCCAAAAACAAATTTGTACAGTTCTAATTTTCTAAGCCAACTATTTTAATTTTTCTCTAAACTAATGCAATAAAAAATATTTGTGAATAATTATATAAATTCATGTTCTTTCATCCCTCTTTCTTCGTAATGTGGCCTAGAAAATGTAGAACTTGTGATTGGATTTTTGTGGTAGGATGGAAGAGAATTATACAAACATTTGAAAGAAAAAAACAAAAAAAAAAAATAAGAGAAATATTAAATAATGGACGTCATACTAACAAAAAAATTAATTTACAAAAATATTTCTCATGCATAGTGCGATGCAATTACAACATTAATATTACTTCCACGTATTACGATAGATTTAAACATTTTTAATTTATCAATCTTTTTGATTATATATATTTATTTTATTCACATTGTTGTAGTAAATATAATTGACACTTACCAGTACTGAGATTAGAAGAAGATCCTTTTTTGCCGCGACTTGGTGTGAGCGCGCCTGAATCCAAATCTGAGCTTTGATCCACGTGAATAGTTTTTGGTCGTGGACGTGATGGTGCAGTCTTATTACGTAATTTTGCAGTAGGTTTTATGGCATTGAGTAATTCTTTATCAATAACTTTACCCTATGTGAAAAAATGCACAATTATTAAATGAAAATTTCAAGTAAATTATATATGAAACCAAAACAAACAAAAAACAAAAATACCTCGCGCTCGGCTTCTTCAATTGCTTTTTTCAATTTATGTTGCTCCAAAATTGCCGCTCTTCTCTGTCGATCTTCTTCTTTCTTTCTCGCTCGTTCCTCCTCTTTCATTTTTTCCCGTTCTCTTCTTGCTTGTGCTTCAGTTTCTTTTCTCTCTTTAATTTCTTCCTGTTGCTGCCGCCGTTGCAATGACAATAACATAATACGTTCTTTCTTCCTCTCCATTTCGTCCACTGAATTTGGATCAGGATTCGCCAATTCATTACCAATAACTAAACCAACACCGCTCGGTCGATTCTCATTACTATTTAATCGTTGTCTATCATTGGCACGTACTCTTTCTTTATCAATTTCTCGTTTTAATTCTCGATCTCGCATTTCTTGTCGTTGATATTCACGTTCTTCCATTTGACGATGTCGTTCACGTTCTAAATTTTTGTCCACTTCCAAATGTCGCTGTCTTTCAGTACCACTAATCAAAGGCGACTCTGGACGTGTCATAAAATCATCATGTTCAACAAACGACGACATAGTTCGTTCTTTTTTCGGCGAGCGTTTAACACGAAGTGTTGGCTTTGGTTTTTTAGGTGCGTCATTGTCAAATGAAATGTAGAAACCTTTTTCACCGGCATCTGATGAATCAAGCGGTGTTATTTCGGGTGGTGCTGTTGGAGAAGGCGAAGCTTCACGCATCGATGGATGAGGTTGAAATGGCGATCGTGATATTGTTGTTTTTGTTGGCGATGGTATTCGATACGTACGACTTCCAGATGTGATATGCAGTCGTCGAACCCCTTGCGAGAGATCATCATTACCTAACCAAATAAAAATAAATAATTTAATTTCATTTACGGAATATTCAATTTAGATAAAAAATAATTAAGAAATAATTTTACCTATAAATGAAATATTTTGTGGTTCCATATCGTCGACGGATGGCGCCGGGACTGGTGTATGCATTGTCGCATTACTTTGACGTTTATCCGTTGGACTCTCACAAGTAATTGGTATATGATGAACTGTCGGTTTTTTTAGCTCCGGACTCTCGCCCATCAATTGACTTATTCGATGAACCTGCCATTGAAATAATATTCATAATAATTAATATATATTTTACCAAACAACACACAATCAATATCATCAGGCATCACCATTTTTTTTAACATTTTAGAAATAAAATTTATATAAAAAAAAAAATAATGACATATAAAATTCACGATGATGTAAAAATAACAATTTTTAATGAAGAGAAATTTTCATGAATTTATATTGAAACGCGTCTTAAAAAGGCCAAGTCAAGTGATCACTGAACTTAATCAAGATGTTATTTCGTCAGAGTTATAAATTGCACAGAGCACTTAAGTTTTTATTTTCCTACACTTGAACGTTATAAAAATCTAATAAGCAACAAACCTCGACATCATAATTGTACGATGACCGTGTAACAGTATTTGAATAAAATAAATGCATTTTATTAATTGAAGATTAGAGAAAAATAAAATGAATAAAACGAGGAAAGATATGATGACCGTACGTTCAATAGCTCACGCAGTGTGTCGAGATCAAACTGGAGGTGGTTCTCAAGTTAACAAAGAGAGAGCGACAATTCTCGTATACATATTATCCATGTGTGGGAAGACACTGCCATGTTGGGTATCAACAAATGTGCTTAAAATGGTGCATTACATCATCAACTGGTTTTTATAATGATTGTATCAGTATGTAATATACCTCATTTATTTATTTGTAGTGAAGACCTCACTACCAATTTCCATATCGTCACTTTAAAGACTTTGAACTGTTAATCAATCATTAATTTTTTTTTCCCCTCCTATATTCTAACCTCGCTATTATCTTTAATATATAAATAATTATCCCCACTATCAACCGAGAATTTTGATTTCTACTTTACCTTACAATTTTTCATTTACATATACACAAATGATTTGCATTTAAATTAGTTTAAAGGTCTTATTCTTATTCCTTCAATGTATACACGTGTAAAATAAAATATACTTACGACATTTCGATGAAGTGGACTAGCAGATGCTGGTGGCGTTTGATTAAACATTGATGCAGACGAATAATTAGATATCGGCTGGTGCATTTGACTATTGCAGAGACTATGATCGCCACCATTAAGATACCTCTGCTCTTGGGAATCATCATGCAAAACAAAACCTTTTTGTTGCTGAGTAGGAGCGCCCCATGTTCTTGTATCTTGATATAATCTTGGATCTGACTGATAAACTGACGGTGGCGATGTGTAACGCGGATCTATGGGCTGATGATAACCAACAGAAATAATTTCGTTTGGTAAATTTTGTTGTTGTGGCTGCTGCGGTCGTCCCCATGTTCTTCTTTGAATTGGTTGTGGTTGATCATGCAAATAAAATTGACTTTGTTGCTGTTGTTGCTGTTGAATATGATGTTGTTCTTGTTGTAATCTAGGTGTCATTGGATTTATTGGAGGCATTACTCCATAATTTTGAAGTTGCTGTTGACTTAGACTTTGTAATTGTGATAATTGCTGTTGATGCATTGGCTGTTGCTGTTGTTGCTGTTGATGATGATGTGTCATTAAGTGTTGATGTTGAATTTGATTTTGTTGACTGGCCAAACGTTTTATGTCCGCTTGGATTTCACTTAAACTGTTGTTCATTCTGAAATAATATTATAAATATTAAAATTTTGTATTTATAAAATAAGTATAAATATTTAGAAAATTATAATTAATTGGATTTATTACTGTGAAAGTGACTGGTGATATTGCTCGAGATCCATATTTTCAATGTCAGGAGTTCTTCGAGTTTCAATAAATGGTGTACTGCCATCTTGCTCTAACCATTTATGCTCAACGTCACGAATATCTTCAGTAATTTCCTAAATATTCAAAAGAAAAAAAACAACACATCATTAATGGATGATATTTTTTGTTTTTTATTAAAAACATAAATGTATGAGAATAATATTTATAATGATTTCGTTGTTTGTGTTCACCTACGAATGATTAATGATATAGTTAAGTTTTATTTCCTATTTATTACATCTCAAGTTAGTATTTGTTCATTACGAGTATTAGTTAATTTTGAACGTGGTTTTAAAGTTGGAGAATAATTGAGGTCAATGATTTCAACACATTCACATTTGTTTCGTGCATTTTCATAGTCTGTGAATGACACGTAGAATGATGCGATTGATGTTGTAGTTGATGCGTAAATTGATGCAATTGATTCAACAGATTCAGTGATTAATAATTTATCTGACTGATACATAGTTGTAGATGAATTTTCTAATTTACAAATTGTTTCTGATTGGGAGCTCGATTCTTTTGTATGATTGTTACGTGCCCAAAATTTACGCAAAATTATTGAAGATATTGAACTTATTAATTTAGAGAACATATTTTTGTTTTTATAACCAATAGCCAAAAAGTATTTTGAGGTTAAAGTTTGAATTTTATCAAGTCGAATGTTTCATTTTTGTTTTTCGCGATGTCAATGTGTTTTTATATATTATTATTCACCACCATAATTAATCTATATAAAAATAAATATTCGAATTAAGAATTTATCATTACCAGAAACTTCAAACAATAGCAATCGAAATTGATAATCGTTATAATTTAAATCACTGCAAAACTCAGTTGACAAATTCATGTAAAATATCTGATAACATTCCAAGTCTATCTGACAATTTAACATTCTGACAAAAGGTCTAGGACAATAATTCCGTTAGAGATTGTATTTATATATCTGTTTGATCAATATTATATCACAGTGTAACGATGAAAAAAAAAAATACATCCATACTTGTATTTATTTATATAAGCTATAAAATTCCACGAGAATAACGAGATTTATTTTTTCCAAATAGTCACAAAATTAACACTAATTATTCCTGTCCAAAATTAACGATGACCTCTTAAATAAATATAACAAAAAAAAAAAAATAAATCGTCACCAATGAAAACAAGCAGTTTAAAATCATAACTTGAAATAAAAAAATCACATGCATTACAAGGATTAATTAATATTACTCAATAATGTATATCAAGAGCCTAACGCTGAATGTAAATTTTATACAATGGGAAAATGGCTTTGTGCTGTAATCTAAAAATATTTACACGTGATTATGAAGCTTCGATAAAAATAAAAATAAAAATAAAAAAAAAGGTGAATTAATCCGCGAATAATTTTCATCAGCTATTCAATTTTCAAGCCATCCAATGCAGCTTTGTGAATTGAAATAACTTTCAAGCAAGACATAACGGCAAAGGAAGAAATTAAATATAAAAAAATAACAAAACAGTTTGTTATTTTGTGTTATAATAGGAAAAAACTATTGTAAACAGCGCGGCAGTTATCATCGTACCTTCAATGAGAAAGGACGCTGCGGTTTTTCTTGCGCATTTTGTTGCGGCATTGACGATGTCTCACTAACATTCGTTGGTGTATCACCAGCAGATCCAGAGGACAATGGAGTGGGGGGACCATGCTCCACGGGACTGTCACCACCGGATGTTGATGAGGAAGGAGATTTTACCTTACCCTGCAACCAGCCCAACACCACCGTGCGTCTTGTTACGTACTCACATTCACCATTCCATTACCACCATCACCCAAGCACATCCACATGTGTATTTGTAAGTATATGTTTGTCGAGAGAGAAAGACAGGTCATTTATCATAATTTTTTTTCCATAATTTGCAAAGAAATTTAATAATAATCATATCCTCTACTATATTTATAATGAATCAACAATTTAACAAAAATAAATAATTGCACGTGCACGACTAATTTGCTACTATTGAATTTTCGTTCAATTTTTAATAAAAAAAATTTTTTTTTTTACATTTCCTACGGCAAAAAAGCTATAATTTTGGCTTTAACATTCTAGATAAATAATTGCATGCATTTTTATCGTCATAATTTAGGATAGAGGAAAGTAATTTTGTACATATATAAACAGGACCAAGAAAAAAATTATGAAAAATGAAAAAAATCTATGATTTTGTGAAACTGAAGAAAAAAAATTTATCTTCGACGTAAATAAATTTTTTTCAAGTTTCCGAATCCATTCCCCTTATCGTTTGAATTTAAATGTGTCCGATTATCCACAGATAAAGTATAATTATACACATATTACAGAATATTAGAAACATGTAGAAACGTTTTATAGAGATGAAGAAAGTGAATAATACCATCAGCGCATGTAAACGTAATATACAAATTAGAGCATACAAGAAAATAAAAAATGTTAATAATTACCTTAGTAACAGCTTGAAGAAACGCCGCTTTTCCAACTTCTTGTCGTTGTTTTGAAACCACAACTTCCATTCTTCTCTTTTCATTTTCAATATGTCGACGTTTTTCCTCCAATTTCATTCTAATATTATTCAATTGTGATGCCATCACTGTATTCCCACCATTTTCTTCTAAAATAAAAATATCAATATTTAAATACAATAGAATTTTAATTTAAAATAATAATTATTTTTTATTAAAATTATACCAGTTGTATGTGATTCCGAGTGTTGTGATTGTTGATTACTTTGCTGTTGCCACGTCGTTGTATTTGGTAATGTAGCAAATGTCGTTTTCTTTTCGCTAATTCCATTACCATTACTATGACCATGTTTTTTATTACCAAAATTAATTTTTGCCGCCATTTCTTCACGTTCTTGTTCAGTATAACTAAAATTAATTCCTTTTTCTGAATTTTGTCTACTTAATTTTGCAAAACTCGCCATTTTTGGTGGCGTTTCCACTTCAGTATTATCATTTTCACTGGAATGTTGTAGAATATTCTTGTGACTGGTGTTATTTAAATTTGAATTTGATACTTGTCTCCTAAGTCGAGGTGTTGGTGGTTCATCATTGCTGTAACCATTATCAGCAAGAATATGTTGGACATCACTACCATAAACATCTTGTACCATAGACCGTACGGGAATTGTTGGTTCAGCAACAGTTTTTTTACCCGTATGCACCATCATTTCTTTATCAGGATTTCTTACACATCCAAAATTTTGTAAATTATCCTGTGAACCACCAAAATTTTCAATTGTCAATTGAGAATCGTCTGTTACGCTATTACGACGAGAACGTCTTCCCGCATAAGAACTTCGTCGGTGATCTTCCCAATTACTTGGCCGTCCAGCGGCTTCTGATCTAATTCCATATTTTTCATCAGTTACTGTACTTAATGTTGGAATCCCTCTGTTTCGATGCACCACAAAATTCTCCTCCGAACCCATACGTCTGAAAAAAATTAATTATTTTATTATTATTCATTTTTTTTTTTGTTTATGATGATAATATATATTTGAAAATTTTTATTTGCTTATTTTACCTGTCATCGTATGAATGGCTCTCGACAGTTTGTTGCAACGACTGTGATTTTTTCACAGAATTCGATGGTATTGGCTTGGCAACTGAAATTCACAATACAATTGGATTACAATTTATTATTGAGACAATAAATTTTTTTTCTAAAAAAAAATAGATGGAAATAGATAAATAAATCAAGATCAAATACAAAATTCCAACATTAATAATAAAATGCGCACAATTCTATTTTTTTGTTAGATTATCATTTTTTAAATCAACTCAAATCTCAAGATCCAGAATATTTATAAATAAAAATTTCTATATAAATAAACTATTGGTAATTTTGTTAGATTAACTTAATAATGTATAAAATCACGTGAAATTTTGACAAATATAAAAAAAGTTTTTTTTTAATATATTTAATAATTATTTTCAAAATAAAACTACATTTAATCAATTAAAAAAAGTGTTGTCCAACAATGTCAGACTATACATAAAGTATATTTATAATATAACTAAACTCGTGATATCAATGAATAATATAATGCATTATAAATTATAAATAAGATGATAAAAAAATTAAAAGTAACAAAAACATGGTATAAATTGCAAAACATACCAACAAACCAAAAATGGAGTGGACACTTAATGATACGTGTATTCGTTTTAATTTTATCGATCGATAGAGTATGCATAATTTAAAAAATAAAAATATAAAATAAAACAATTAAAAAAAATCAACATGCATGCTTTATAATGTGAATTACAAGGCGTTAGTTATTACAGGCAATAGGAAGGAGTCTACCAGTCTGGGACAAAATGGACCTCATAGCAATTTGCGTATTTTTGGACACTTTTATGTTTTAACCGCTCTCATGGCAATCGAGTGCGTCATAACCATGGATAAATATAAGTGAAATTGTAGAACAGAGTTTGACGCATAAAATAAAATCATATACACATATAAATTACCAAAATGTTAAAGTGAGTTATGAACCATCGAATGAGATAGAATTTCTTGAAAAAAAAAAAAAAAACAAATAAATAATTTACAAGGTCCATTTTTCCCTAGACACCCTCGCGTGATTTATTTTTATGCCTTTTTAAGGAGTGTATTCAATGTCCTGTTGTTCCAATTTCTGACCTCACTCATGCATGAAATATATTTAGACTCTGATATAAAATTTCACTACTTTTTCATAATTATACATGATATGTATGCAAATCATACGATTAGTAAAAAAAAAAGCAGTGCCCCTAAAACTTGATTTCTCTTCTTATTCAAGACATCATTTGTAAATACCGAAAAAATGCCACGATTTAAATGCGAAGCACATGAAAAAAATTCTTTTTTTTTATTCTTAAAAAAATAAACAACTTATAATTAAGACAAATATTAATAAGTAAATTAAAAATAAAGTTTAATTAAAATAACCAAAAAAAAAAAAATAGTGAAATAAAAAATTAAAAGCAAGCATCAGTGTGACTTAAAAATAATAAACATAATAGCAAAAATGCGCTGCATTTAAATCATAGCATGTGAGAGTTGATGAGTTGTTGAAAACTATTTTCTAAGGGGAAAAAAAATATCTCCCAATGATATTGTGATAAAAATATCATCCCCGATTTATAACGACGGGTATCGATGATATTGCGACGCGATGAACAAGAGGAAACCACCTATGAGATGAATGATTTTTGTTTCATTTCTGTTTTGTTTTTATTCGATACCTGTGAAACCTGGCGCGGACACAGAGAGGTTGCTTCTCAGATCAGGTATTGCAGCTATAGACTGCGGTAGACTTCGTTTATGAGCTACCCCATGACTATTTCGAGGGCACTCTGCATATCAGCCCATAACACATACGGTTTTGTTTGTGCCATATTGGTCGCAACCGGATGGCGGATGAATAGAAGTAGGCGAAGAATAGCGGATGTTGTCAATCAAGCATCAAGAAGATTTAGCCATAAAAATATATATGTATGTATGTATGCATGGATCTATGTATGTATGTACGGATATATATTAATATATATATGAAACTATTATACGTATGAGCGATTCGTTATCATTTTTTTTTTAAACTTTTCATCAATCTGATTTGAACTGCTGTTTTGTCTAGAAAATTTTCACGCGAGTAGAAATTATGTAGACATAATTAAAAATAATTAACCGCTGATTCAGGATTGGAGAGAGTGTAATTGACACTGATAAAAAAGCGTGATACCATTTCCGAGTGTGAGCAACACATAATAGAAACATAAAAAAAAAAAACACACACACACACGAATACGATTGAATTTCAATTACTCGAAAACATTAAATAATTACTCAGTAAATTTATTTGCCCACATTCGCAATAGGATTAATTTAACCATGAATATAATAAACTTATAAAAAAGTAAATTAATATGTATAGAAAATAGATAATTAATTATTTAGTGTATAAATATATTCATGTGCGTATAGCCTCCACCGATAACAATAATCAACGCCGCCACCATTTGTGTTGAATAAATAAATAAAAATAAATATTTAAGTATGTATATTGTAAATATTTCTGGGCAAATTAGCTTGATATTGATATATGCAAAATGTGCTCACTTAAAAATTATTGCAAATAGTCAAATCTTTTTTTTTTTTCTTTTATTTGTGTGTATGTTGATTTAATTAAAATTATTCCGAATGACCTGACTGAATAGATTTGTAATAAGATAAAAAAATACTTGCGTTATTTATTCATGGAACAATACATACCATCAAGATACTGCATAGCTCTTTCTTCACCTGGATAACGCACACATTTTACTGGATGTATCTCCAATACATTGTACATATCAGCTAGGAAAACTACTAAATTTTGCTTCATAGACCTGCAATAAATAATAAAAGATTAATTAAATTACAATTATATAAAAAAAAAATTATTAACATTAAGGAGAAGTATAAAATAATTGGTCTTTTTATTTTTCAAACACTAACCCTCTCATGTATGTTACATCCTCTGGTTGCATATGAAAGATTGAGTAGGGTAAACATCTCATGCAAAAGGCATGAACAAGTGATAAATTATGAAGTGCATCAGCAACCGATGGTCTTTTCGAAACTCTAATATCCATCCAATTGAGTTCACTCGGACAATAAAATGCAACAACAGCAGCTAAACCAACACCATCGCATAATGATTGAAAATCTTTTGCCGCTGGTAATTCTGGTAAACGTGTTTTATCACCAGGACCATCCTCTGATTGTATTTTAGCAATTAATGCATGCGATGCATGACTTATCCAAAATAAAAGACCTTGCTCATGATCATTTGGCAGTTCAATTTCTGCTGGTGGATCAAAACGTCGAATTGCAGCAACAACACGATCACCTGTCACCACTTCTTTTGCATACAACACCATCAATCCTTCTATCACAGCCATATGTGCAGACTAAATATAAAAAAATAATTATTTATTTGCTCCTCTAATAAAATATATAATATAAATATTATCTAAATTATTAATTATTATATTAATTACCATTTTAAGCGGTGAATTTTGAATGAGAATAGTCTCAGTGAGTTGTGAATTATTTGATTCAGCAACATAGACACCTTTTCGTGCAAGTGCTTGTAAAATTCCCCAATGATTTTGATTGTGGTAATTTGGATCGGAGTAGATGTTAGCCAATGCCAGGCAATAAAGCTCGGCATTTGATAGTGCATGGACTATTTGAGGCTTGAGATGTTCTTGATCCTGAAAAATAAAAAAGAAAAAAAAATTAAATACGATAATTGAAGAGATTGTTCTTCTTTACATATTTTTTACACTACTTTTAATATTTATTTTTCTCAAGATGTCTCTAATTATAAGCTCACTATCATCTCTACTCATTTTATCTTGTATCTTATATTTACGAAGAATTACTGCATCATTATCAATAAATTCTCTCACGATTTTATCATCTGTATATTTATTTATTTACTTTATTCTTTTTTTTTTCTGGTTCGAATATAATTGCTGATGAGTTGAAATGAGAACTTTGGATAAATACCAAGAATTCCACTATTGTGTTATAGAAACAAATAATTTTTATGAGAGAATTGTGCGATAATCACTGACTAACATTAACAGGAAACACATTTAAAGCAAACTACTGCAGGATCATCAAACTGCAGTTACAGTAGCAGAAGTGCTACGTGTTTTAAGACAAATCTCTCAAGAGACTTGAAACTCAAGAGCGAACAACGCAAAATATATAATTATGCCAATCGATAATAAATTTATGAAACTAACCTTGCAATGGTTCAAGGTGATAAACCAATAATTATTTATTGTATAACAAGAATAATATCGACGACGAGATAAAAAATTTTCTAATAAAAACATTGGGACTATATTTATTTTTTTATTTTGACTTTGAATCACAAGAGAATTATTGATGACTGCAAGCACGTAAATATTTGACTGATTGTTTATCATATAAAGTGAAATATAAATGACAGCAAATTTAATTCGATTGATTTAATTGGATGAACGCCAAAGTTAGCAACTATATGCACACTAGGTCACACGTGGGTGCAACGTGTGCTTTTGTACAACCACATTCTTCACATCTACGTTAAATAATGTTGCATAGAACAATAGTTGAAACATTGTAATAGTTAAACTAAAATATTGCTATTGTATAATTTAAAATTTGGATTAAATTTATCATCAGATTCTTTTTATTATAATCATGTATTGTATTGAATTTGATGAGATCTTTTGTGAAAGTTTTGCCTGGTTGCCTCAAGAAATAGAAAAAGAAAAAAAAAAAAAGAAATGGAGAAAATAGTAGACGACGACATTCCCAGCGGACTTTTTGCACTTGAGAAAACTTGCAGCATTGCCTTGGAGAAAAATACTGCATCGAAAAAAAATGTCACTTGAAGATATTTTTCATGATCTACTTTATGACAACGACAAGATTCCACCGATGTCCATTCTAAATATCAAAAACTATTTAACATAAAAATACATTAAAAAAAAAAATTATTCAAGTGTCAAAATATTTTTTTTACCTCATGATCACGGTAATAAGGCTCCCGAAGATTTTCCGGCACACGATTGTTGTAAGCCTTTGAAAGGAGCCATTTCACGGAGGCACGTTGTTTGGCCTGTAAAATAAAAATGAAAAAAATATAGTAATTACCAATTAATTATGAAAGAAAAATATATATACATTTTTTTCAATTAATTAAATATCGTTTAGGTCTATATAACAGAAAATAAATTATAGTAATCAAATAAATTTGATTATATGTAATAGATCCATGTATTTTTATCCCACTAAAAAAATTAATCATATAAAAAATAATTAAAACTAAATTTTCGATTAAAATAGATAGCGGCAATTGGGGTCAAAGACACACATGCAAAGCCTGGCAGCAGTAAAAGGGGGTCGACTGCTATAACCAAACAGGTATGCGATTGTTATCGATCTGGGTGGTAGTTTACTTCTCTACCACTATATACACAAGTGGTAGAATCTTGCAAATATTATACACATAAATAAACATATACTCTTACAAATAAAAATATATCTCAATAGATAATTTTAAAATCGATCAAAAAGAAAAAAGAAAATTTATTCTTCAAATATATTTTTTTTCCCCCAACTACCCTGAATAATTTAATTGCAGAAGTATAATTATTATTAATTATTTATATTTTTAAACCAACAATTTAGTGGAAAATAATGAAATAAAAATTACTAATGAGAGACTGAAAATTTTTTTTTCTCATGAAATAATTTTTTTTTAACGGTTTTTCATTCATCCACACCGTGGCCGATCGAATTTGACTTTGAAAGTGTATGTACAGGGTCATATTGAAAGCGGGTCAGCGGATCGGGCCTTGCCCATCGACTTCTCAAAGACATTGTACATATTTATACGTGTTCATACACATACATGCAAACGCCTTGTATAGAAAATTGTATATGCGCTCACGTCGGGTCAACGTTTTATTTTCTCCTTCAGCATTTCAACGTTTCAACAACATTTTCATCTCATATATCCATATACACGCGCATAACTCTCTCTTAATGTCTTCCTCTCTCTTATTTAAATCACATTGGCCACGTGATATAAATAAAGATAACGGAACCAAAAAAAAATATTTATATATAAATTTATATTTTTAATTCATTGATAGACAAAAGAATTAAAATTTACAACAGGAAAAAATATTTGATTATAAAAATAATTTTTACTGCTGTAAAATTGTGAAAAATCCATGAAGCAAAAGATTGTCTATAATATATACAGAGCAATTTTTCATCCGTGAAATTATACAATTGAAAATAAGTAGAAATAAAAAAATAAAATTGTCATCGTTATACCCGACAGTTACAAGTGAAAAAAAAATCATATAATTCAATTTAACAACAATTTATCAGTCAATAAACTCATTCGCTATGGGTAAAAATATCCATAAATACATAAACATGATTAACAAAATAGAAAAAAAAAATAAAAAGAATAAAATATTTAAAAATATATTTCAATATAAAGCATAAAGATGTTTACAAATATTTATTTATTGGCATTATAATCTCACGAATTTTCGCATGAATGAACTGACAATTATTAACGCAACCAAAGTCAGTAATATATATTATTCAGTCTCAGTTTGTCGTACACAATTTAAACACACGTATATATATATATAAGAAGATATTACGAGTACATTGCAATAGTTCTTCTACGTGCGCGTAACAACAGTCTCTCGTGTAATGCTGAGTCTATAAAAAGACACGCTGTCATCGTCGACGAGTCGGAAAGGGCGTTACAGTAACGTTGGATATTGCATTACCATTGAAACTCCAATGATTATACACATCTCTGTTTATATTCGCATGCATTAATTTAAATAATATAAATGAAAATAATGAAAATAATGAAATAATAAAATTATCAAGTGTAAAAAAAATTATTTAATCTTCAAATAAAAATTAATATTTGATATTAAAATTAGAACATTGATAATTTTATTCAATCTACTGAAATATATGTGTAAAATAAATAGTAAAGTATATTTGCAATAAATAATTATTGTTTAAATAAATTCCTTTTATACATATTGATTTTATTTATTTTGATTTTCATTTTTCTTCTCGTCTTTGCTCGCTTTATACTCGTTCATTCTCTTTTATAGTTTCCTTTTATATCACCCGTTACTATTGCGGAAGCACGAGTGTGTGACACTGGGAGTAGGTTGGTAGGTTGACTCTTTGAAGCAATGTGTATATTTATTGAGACAGAGAGAAGGTGAGCCAAGTTGTACCAATGTGGATATTTTATATCCATTTTTGGTTGTACAAAAGTATCAAAGAATATTGCGTGAGAGTAATTTCTAATAGTAATTTATTTAATTTAATATTTATTACTCTGGTTTTAAATGTTGCAATTGCAATTAGAATTTTTTTAATAGTGAAGAAAAATAAATAAGGACAAATAAATTATTGTTAGAATTTTTATTTTTAATGTTGAAGTTTAAATTATGGAAAAAAATATATATTCATTGGTTATAATGTTATAGTGTCTTTCACAAGTTAGATTCCAGTGCGATTCGATACAGATAATTTCCAGCCCACAGCAGCATAATATATATACATATAAATGTGTGTATATAATAGCTGAACGTGAACGTGATAGTCTTCGAAGAGTAACGCGTTTCTGAGGATAGTTTTTTTTTCTTTCTGTTCGGGTTTATAACGTTCAGCTTCCGCCGCGCCGTGACTCGCGTGGGCAAGCTGCACCTAAGGTGTAGGACGCTTCGCCAACGCTATTTCCGTTATGTTTCCCGACAACAGAAAAGAAGAAAAGAGCCAGAACCAAAAAAGAATAAAAAGAAAAAATGTTTTATTGGTAGAAAAATTTCGATTAATTGAAAGAAAGAAAGAAATGATAAAAAAATATCTCAAGATGAATGTTTATTTCATCTTTCTCTTTAAATTATGTGGGAATTTTCTAGTCATTTGACGGAAATTATATTCAATGAAGAATAAAACAATAGAAAAATATTAAAATTGACTTTCATCGACGATGAGAAAATTTTTTTCGCATAAAACAAAATTTATGAAATTGAAAATTAATTTATAATTCATATGCCATATACAATGCACACTATTGTTCGGATTGTATACATATACATATTATATAATACATATACATATGTAAGTATGTATTCTAAAATTAATTATTTCATTTCACGATGAGCTAAATTATGAAAATATATGTACCATATATTTTGTGCTTGAAAAGAAATGAAAATTTGCCTGTGGAGATGTAACTGAATGCAAATTTCATGCTGGTTCTTAATAATTCAAAAGCTCCAGGCTATAAGACATTATATATATAGGTATTCCATAATGTATATATGAATATAAAAAAAAAAAATAAACATATAGAATGAAAATAAAAAAATAAAAAGAAATTCCAGAGAATTTATAATATTTATTCCTGGCTATGGAATCTAAAGACAAAAAAATATGCAAATTGATGGGAAATTTATTGTAATAAAAATTTTCCAAGAATGTTTAATAATAATAATGATAAGGTATATTATGAAAACAACACAACCATCGAGCTTCTTCTTGCAACTTTGCAATTATCCATCTGCCAACGGGCATTCGGATGTTGTTGTGTGTCTTGTAAAGAATAAGCACATTCCGTTCACGTCTCACAAACTGGTTACAAGAGTGGTTCGAAAATGTATATATCGAACTACTTTTCCACTACACACATATACATATACGTATACATATATGTACATAAATAATTATTAACATCGTATACACTGTGTAATAAATATATTTAGCATAAAAGAAAAAAAAGACAAACTAAAAATAATTTTTCTCGACAAAAATAAAAAAAAATAGACAAAACTAATTTCTCTTTCCTTTTTACCCTTACAAACATTAGAACGAATTACAATTAAATATTTATTCCGAAAGAAAAACATTTGCAGCTGTGGCAGAAAAATTTTTTTTTCTTTTAATTTTTTTCTATTAATAAAAAAAATATATTTACAAGCTTACCAAAACAAGTTTGAGTATCCAAATCATCCGGTTAACACTTGGATATCACATTGAATAATAATAAAAATCTCAAGCATGATTTTTATTCTCACTTAAACCATTATTAAACAAATGAATATAATATAATTTACAATATAAAAATATAAATATCTATTGTCTAACCAATTAATAATTAATTATGCAGAAAATAAATAAGAAAAAAATATAGATAAAGAGGGCGTGTTAGTGAGTGAAAGAAAATTTCTAAGCTCGTTGAATGGACGAAGATCGTGGTCCGACTAGTTAAAGCTATACGGAAATAAAAGAGAAGACCACAAGGATTGCAACTCGTGGTCGAGGAACTCGCACTGTTTCGTATGTGGATCGCCATCCATGCATCGATGAACGCGTTAACCGTTCACATGGGGTTGTTACTCTCATATATATCTATTACACATACGCATATGAATACAAAAAAAAAATACATACACGAATGTGTCCAAATCAAATGCAAAAATAACTGTCAAAATCTATCGATAAAAAATGAATGAAAAAAAATATTTTCAAAAGAATTTTTATTGAAATTAATTTTTATTGGTAATAAATTTATCAATGAGAAGGAAAATTTGATGATTATATTAAAATGAATGTGTTTTTATTCATCTTGTGCAAACGTCTAATCACGCTTGCTTGAATTTGCATAATTAAACCGGGGAAAAAATCACTTTATTCTCGTTCCGGCAACGAGCAATATCATGAGACTGATGATACGTGCCCAAGAAGCCGAACGTACGTATACATACACAAATATTAAACTAAACATGCCTTTAAAAGTGGCACATCAATCATAATAAATTATTTATTAGAAAATATAGGAAAAAAAAAAAAAAAAATTTCCTCTTCAATGAAATAATATTTTGATTTATATTAAATTATAAATAATAATTAAATAATTAATTGTATATTTATTCCAAGGTTTAATTTCAATAATTCTATTTAAAGTTATTCACTTTATATATTATATACATTGCACAAATATGCAATAATTTTCATATAAAAAAATCAAAAGCAAAAGCCATTTAAAAATGTCTATGCAACGCAATGCAATACAGCGTTAATTTAATTCTTAATTGTTGATAGGTTAATGACCGACACGTCGTAACTTATACACAGAATGACAGAACAAGAGTGTATACCAACTAAAAATCAAGATATATATATTTTTTTTATCACAAATGAAAGTGGACCACGAAAATAAAACTCAGCTGATGAGTCGACCATAAAAATAAATGTTATTTTAAATTCAAATATTATTAAATCATTTATTTTTTTAATATAAATTTCTACTACGCATCCCAATCACATGAACTCAGTCAAGCGAATAAATTTTTCATTTACACAACTGAATCATCATGACTCTTTAATCGTTAAAAATGATAAAAATCAGTTTGAAGGAATTTGTAAAAAAAAAAAAAAAAATGATGAATAAATAACAAAGAATTATTGTATTCGGTCAATGACTCTTGATGTAATAATATAATACATTTCACCAACGAAATAGGACCGAGATATTGATACACATATATACACATGTATGTTACACTTAATCACCTTGAAAAATTATAAATATGTGTACATAATATGTCTATGAAGAAAAATGTACCGTACATCCTGCAACAAATTTTTTACATGCGTGTGTGTTCTATAGGCGATTAATAATTTTTTTTTTTTTTTCAATAAATATTCATCATTTATTTGCTACTACTAATTAACAATAACCGTAATGCAACGAAGTAGTATTACTGTTAAGTTAAATTAAACATAGTAAAACGAATATACGAATAAGTAGCGATTATAATTAATTGCAATTTATACTCAAGGTAAAGTATATATTTAATAAATAAAAAAATTAAAAAAAAAGACAACACTATATACTTAACACCTTAAATAATCAATTATGGACATAACAATATTTATTTAATTTTATTATTAATAATTTCAATTATAAATAATTATAAAAATAAAAAAATTAATTTTGAATTGAATAAAAAGACACCGGAAATATATTTGTATTTTACAAATTAATTGATGGAATGAGTAGAAATTTAAATAGATATATTCTATGTACACATTGAGTATATAATATAGTCCTACTGTAGAAATATAAATATATATAAATATAAGTATATTTATATATGGGAAAGACAAAGTCGTTATGTTCACTTTGAAGCGACGAGGCGCGATGAGCATGTATAACTATTCTATTTATATACACCTGGCAAATAGACACATGTGATTGTGTCTTAGCTTTAGTAGCCAGGGTCTAGTGACTCTTCTCAGATAGACTTGTGTGTGATCATTTAGCTTCCGGCTTGGAACAGTATAACATACAAACGGAATATAATATTATTATCAATTGATGATTGATATGTTTGAAATTTATTCTGGCAGAATATAACACAGCAAAAGAAAAAAATGAAATGCCAAGGATATAATGGAATATACCTATATAGCTTGTAATGTAATAATAATGGAAGAAAAAAATAAATTTTTCGAAAAGCGAGAGTATGATAAATGGGTAATAATTCTAAAGAGGATTATTTTTTTTTTTTTAAATTCGCGAAAGTGTGACGTGACCTAGCGACACACTGACAGGAGTCGAATTGCTGTAGTATTTCTAATGATGAAAAACGAAGATTTCATTAACGATATCCTGTGAGATGTATGAGAAGATAGAGAAATTACGTGTAATTATTTGAAACTAGTAAATTAATATTGTGGTTTTAGTCACATGGATGATTTAAAAAAAAACTACGAGACATGAATAATTTGTTTATTTGTTTATAAATCCAGTAGATGGAATTATAAACATTAAATGTTTATATAAATATTTATATTTTTATATAAATGTTTATGTTTATATGAATATTTATATTTATATAATTGTTTATATTTATATAAATATTTATATTTATATAATTGTTTATATTTATATAAATATTTATATTTATATAATTGTTTATATTTATATAAATGTTTATATTTTTAGAAATATTTATATTTATATAAATATTTATATTTTTATAAATATTTATATTTTTATAAATGTTTATATTTATATAAATATTTATATTTTTATAAATGTTTATATTTATATAAATATTTATATTTTTATATAAATGTTTATGTTTATATGAATATTTATATTTATATAATTGTTTATATTTATATAAATGTTTATATTTTTAGAAATGTTTATATTTTTAGAAATATTTATATTTTTAGAAATGTTTATATTTTTAGAAATATTTATATTTTTATAAATGTTTATATTTATATAAATATTTATATTTTTATAAATGTTTATATTTATATAATTGTTTATATTCATATAAATGTTTATATTTTTAGAAATATTTTTATTTATATAAATATTTTTATTTATATAAATATTTATATTTTTATAAATGTTTATATTTATATCAATGTTTATACTTATATAATTGTTTATATTTATATAAATGTTTATATTTATAAAAATATAAACAAATAAACAAATAATTGGTTTATTAATTTATAATTCCATTAGATGAGAATTGATTATTTTTAATCATAAGGAATAATTTTTTATTTGAGAATTAATGAGAAGAAATAATTTTATTTGCTTTCAAGAGCGGAAATGAGTTTCAATGAATTTTATGGTATTGATTATTAATGAGAACAATAAGTACCCCGGAAGGAATTGAACATTGATATATAAAGAGTCAAAAGAAGAAGAAGAAGAAGAAGAAGAAGAAGAAGATGAAGGTGATAATAAGATAAACTTTATCTCAAGAGCTTTAGACACATGATCCAAAGATTCACGAGACGGTGATAAAGATAATGTAATACCCACACATATTCACCCACACGATTAAATACAATTGGATTAAAAAAAAAAAACATATGAGTAGAACGAGGTAAAATTAATCGATTCTCAAGTTAATATCTTTGAGAAAGTCCAATGCACTATTGTAATATATATTTTTAGTATGTATAAATATTTATAACCTTCAAATGGATTCTCTCACCGTTTGTGGATGCGAAAATTGTTGTTGGCATAATTATGAATTGAGAATTGACTCTCGTCTTATTCACATGGAAATGGGCACAAGGTGAAATGACACCAGATTTACAAACGCCTCCACATAGTGAAATAAAAAGACATAAATTTTCAAACACTTGCCGACTCTACGCATTGACAATTGTGAAAAAATAAAAAAATATATAAAACAAAGATGAAAAAGAAAATTAAATAAAATTTGTGTTTCAACTCTCTTTCTGTTTGAGGTAAACCAAGAGACACAGTTAACAGACAAGATGAATCGGTTTAGTGTTGACAGTTTGAAAGCGAAAAAAAAAATAAGTATCAGTATAAGAAACAAGAAATTGTGTTAGAGGTCATGAAGAGCATGAGTTAATAATTACAATTGACGCTCATCAAAAGCCATATATAAAATAAAATAAATATAAACACATATCCATTAAAAAAAAAATTTTGTTTTTTTTTACATAAATAGCAGACATATATAAAAGTAACTCAAGCAAAGAGACTGAAATATGAATGAGAAAAAAAAATGTACTGCGCGGTGTGTCTGGAGTATAAGCAATGAAATTAATTCGTGGAAATTTAAAAAAGACTTGAAGAAAAATGACAACAACACGAGAGGAAATACAAAAATAACATAAAATATTTAATCATTAAATTTATATAATATTTTTTAAAAATATTTATCTCTTTATATTTCAATAAATTGAATAAAGAGAAAACTTAAATTTCATCATATAAAATATCAATAATATTAACTCTGTGAAATTATGACAGAAATATAATTGAGATAGAGAAATCGAATGTATATTTTCCGTTCAATGCACGTAGGTGGAACACCATTCCTAACCCACACGATTTCGACAATTTTCCATAAGTATATATGTGCCGTGTACTTTATTGCGGTATTTATAATTTAATTTATTTTATTTTGAATCATAACATACAAAAGTGTGCCGGGCTATTAATTAATTGTGCAACAAATCGATATTTAATAAACTGCACAAGGAAAGTGTTTACATAATATATACAAATAAAATTCAATATAAATTTATTGAATATATAATTTTTTCTGCTTCAATATTATATAGCTACATATAAAATAAATTTGTCGACTCAAAGATATATATAATCGAATCACGCATCAGTAAAGATATATACAATGTCTGCGTTGAAGTTGCATTAACAATTATATTTTTCCTTGAGTGCTCGATGGCCCAATGAACATATTTATCCGGCGGATGTAATGCGACTCACCCAAACTGTTTATACTATATACCAAGAATGGCAATGAGTGAAAGATAAACTCATGTATAATAACACAGCACCATACATCAAGATCCCAACTTCACTTGAAATATTTTATAATGCAAAATAAATATTATTTATATCAGAAAGAAAAATAAATAAATAAATAAATAAACTTCGCCCATTAATTATCATTTCTTTTTTCTCTCACTTTATATTTTATATGAGATGGAAAATTTATTAATAATACTTTTATTTTCTATGAATTGTACGGTAATTTTAATTCTATGAAAGAGAATTGCTTTATATAATTTACAGAGCTATTTTCTCGAATGAATTTTCACACCAAATGCGCAGACATATTAATATAAATACATGTACGTATTTGGTTTGTTTTATTTTATTTAATATTTTTTTTTCTTTCTATTCTACTAAACAGCGGTAGTGAAAACAAAGATTCCTTTTATGTCGTATGGATCTCGATTCATTTGGACATATTTACTGTCAGGATTTTATTTATATTTATATTCCTAATATGTGTGTATGTATACTTACACTGAATTTTTTTTATTTCAAACAATGGTGATTCAAGTATAAATTTATTGTGTATATATTAAACGTTTAATTTGTTTAGCTGCAGTGCAAAAACATTTTTCTTTTTTTTTTTTATATATTAAACGCCCTCGCTATATTTCAATGTTTTTTTTTTACTTTCAATAACGCGTATGCTAAAAAAATATTTTGACTTTGAAATTTGAATAAAAAAAGGAGAACATTTGTGGAGAGGAATAAATAGAAAACAGTGTCATACGATTGTTTTATACAGAAAGATTGGTGTGTAGACTGGTCTGACAACTTGTCGAATATGGTATCATGTGTTGTACATGTACATACACCCACCCCTTTAGAAAATTTAATATATTTTCGCCCATGACCGTTCTCACAAAAGTGTGACAATGATCATAACATATATCACCTTGACATTCCTTTTTATTCATTGGTCCACTGCACATAGAATAATAAATCATATAAAAAAAATAAAAATAAAAATGACTCATCTGCGATAAACAACAAATTAAAAATAAAAATATCTCCTTTTCTCCATTTTGCAATAAAATTATTTTAAAGTCTCAGAAAGTTGAAATCAAAAAAAATAAACGAAACATTTTCTACTCAACTCGACTCCACTTTCTTCACTTGGATATTTTTGATTGACTTGAAATTTTGTCTTCCAAAGCAAACAAAGAAAATAAATAAGAAAAAATTTGAAATTAAAAAAAGCAATATCGATCCTAATATAAAAACTATCTTATAAAACTTTAACCTTGCAATTAAAAAGATATTAAGTAAAAGAGGAAAAAAAAAACAAATGTAATAATGTGGGATGTCGAATGAGGGACACATAACTAACTAATCAAGTAATATATCTACTCACATAAATGGTCGATACGGAAGCATTTCTAAATAAATCCCTGACATCGTCAATGTCCAACTCACATGACGATGACTTTGGTGCCGTCCTCGGCGGAATCATAACCTCACTTGCCATTTAAATTATATACAAGCAATTAAATAAAAAAAATTTGAATTTAAATTCTATATCAATCATCCACTGATTAATTATTCCTCTTCTCATCACCATAATTTTTTTTTCATCACAACACACACCTCCACATAAAGACAAACATTTTTATTCTCTTCCCAATTATATCAATTTTTTTTTTTTATAATTATATTAATATTATATTATTTAAATTAATTTAAAAAATCTCACAAATGTCACGAAAATAAATTTTTCAATAGAATATAATAACAATTGAATTAACCGTTGAATTAATTTTTTTTTATATAAAATAACGATTAAATGACACAATAACAACACGTATGTTTATACACAATCGCATAAGTGCAACGAGAAACAGCAAGGAAGAAAGAACGAAACCGACTGCGAATATAAACGATGGTAGCTTGGATGTCAGGTAACGAATCATAGGAGAGAAGGTGATGGAAAAAGATAGAGGGAGAAAAAGATAAATAATGAGTGAGATAGAAAATTATAAAGAATAAAGAGGAGGGGAGATGTAATATAAGCAAAGAGTACGACGCCAGTCGTGCTTTGATTCTCGAACAAACAACACCGTTCGTGAGTCAGCTGGTTGATGACAAACGTATACAAGCGGGTATGTATGAAAGGGAGAGAGAGAAGAAAGAGAAGAAAGACAGATAGACTGAAAAGAATTGAAAGAAAAAAAAGAGGAGAAAAAAAAAATGAAAGAAAGTAAATGCTGCAGTCTCGTCAGAAGGAAACGATCATTGTGGCACGTGGACTCGTGCTATCAACCCTATAATTTTGAAATTTTATCCTTATTATCTATTGTATTCATTGTAAATTCGATAATTTTTAGAAGTAATCAGAAGATGAATTGTTGAAAAAATAAATAAATGTATGAGAAAATAAAAATGATTAGAGATTTTTTTTTTTTAATGAGATTGATAAGAATATGAATGAGTGACAAATGGATAAGTTATGTGTGATTGCAAGCAGAGCACAATGAATCATAGAAATCCAATGATTTTTATTGATTTTTTTGTACATGGAGAAATAATTGTTTGGAAAAGAACGGAAAATTCAAATTAATATTGAAGATAAAATTTCATGAGATAAAAATATTGATAAATATTTTTTGATTAATGAACGAATTGAGGAATAAATTTATATAGCACTATTATTATATTATTTTATAAAGCGTTATTGATTTAATTAAAAATTTATACGAGAGATTTTATTCTCTAATTTTACTCTTTTTTTTTTTCATTTAAAATTTTCACTAGCAAAACTCAACTCAAAAGAATCGTCTCTATAATCACTCAACAATTGTAACATACAACAGAATTTGTATACTGTATAAAAACAGTAATTAAACTCCCATATACACCGTATATAATTATTTCAGAGCTACAATTACATTTAAAAATATTTTTTTCAACTGAATAAAATAAATATCCATTCAAAAAATAACTATTAAATAAAAAATATATATTTCAACTCATCATCCCACACATTATTTTCATCTTCAATCCTGTGTCTTATCCTTTTTTATTTTTATTTCAGTGTTATAAAAGCCCCACACTCAACAATTAAATCCTCCGCCCAATTCCAACTGGACTTTTGCCAAACACAAATCTCAATAACGACACCGCATAATGTATACATATTGATTGAATACAATTGTGACAAATTTAAACAAAAATAAAAATATATGTAAAAGAGAAAGCCAAAGATTTGAAGAAAAATTTATAACCATCAACGATTACTAAACTAAATACATGATAACATTTATCATAAGCCATCATTAATTACTATTTCTCAAGATGATAAAGAAAAAATGTTTCTAATTATTCAGGTAAATATTTTCCATACATTGAAAACCTAAATTTAATCCAACTGAATATATTCAAGGATAAAAATGACTTAATAACCATGCATGTGGACGATTTTTAAACGCACCCATCTTTACAATATATACAAAGATATGTAGATACATAATGTAAGATACAAAATAAATAACCTTGCCCACAGGAAGTGGTATGTGATATATATGTAATTCGAGTACACATAGTTTGTCTCTGTTTCTACTTTGCGATTATCTTTGAACGACTTAACCGTGATTTTATTGTAGACTTTGTATATATTTACAGTTGATGATAAAATCCATCGTTCAAAAATTATTTATAAGTACTCAGGTAATTGACCTCTGCTTCATAAAACAATTCATAATAATTTTAAATTGTATAGCTTTATTTTTATTGTAAATTTACCTGGCGAGTGTCATAGCTGTCGGAGAAATATTCAGAGTCACCAGCAGCTGCATGCTGCTGATCACCAAGACTCTTGCGTCGATCATCTCCCATGTTACGGTCCATCGATTCGAAAACATGGACAGATAAGTTAGCCTGAGGCACGCTATTATCGTTGTTGCACTCAATATGATGATGATAATGTTTATTATTTATATCATATTGATTATGATTATTCACTGTCACAATATTCTTCTCACCAGGTTCAGGTGTCTTCACCGATGACCTTGGCTTAGCGACAAACAGACGCGATATCGCACTCCACATTCAATGTGGATTGTGAATACAACATTCAGCAAACTGTGAAAATTAGTATAAACAATATTTAATAATTCAAAATATAACAAAATTAATAAATTAATTTTATTTCATTTATTGTTCACTTCTGAAATATACATATGTACATGTATATATTTTTTTTTTTTCAACTGTTTTTAATAATGTTATCAATTTCGTGCCAGTTTTCATCAGTAAACACGTTGATTTATGATTTTAATCTAAAGATTTTAATATCGTCATGAGTTTAATGAGTGGAAAAAAGGTCAAACCGGATATTTAACACACATATTATTCCCTATCTTTTTATTCTCCATTTGTTCTTCTTTTCTTTTTCAAAAATTATAACTTAATTCATTTCCTAGAAAGATGAGTCACATTTGATCATTATACAACAATTACCAGCGACGTAAATAAATACAATTACTGGTCAAATTTTATTTGTAATTAATATTAGAAATGATGTAACCTCAAACAAGCATTTGAATAATACAAAAAAAAAATATATATATTGAAAAGTATTTGCACATGAAGAAACTCTTTCAATTTACATCACGTAAACACACACTTTAAATTAATACCAGTAATTAATTTAACAAAGTAATTAGCAGACTTGGCTTTCTCCCTCTCTTAAATATTATTCTTCCATTATATTATTAATAAAATTTTTGTATGTAACAAAATGAAATAACTAAATATATATACATATATATAAATATGCTCATGCAATGTGAACATTTATCGATTTTGCGCCCAAACGAAAGTGGCACGATTCTCTCTCCTGTTCGTGATGCTGAGAGAAATCATAGTGGAAGAATAAATTTCATCCTCGTGGCCTCTATACAACCCCCTTATACAATATAATTCCCACATTAAATATTTTACTAATTAACAAAAGTCATAATAGATATTTCCACATGAACAAATGAAAGCTGGCATTAAATTTTTGATTGAATAAATTGAATTTTAACTGCTCGAATGGGCGTACCTGTATTCACACGACACTTCTTCGTGTTCGTAATAATTGAAAAAAAATTCTGTTTAAATTAATTTTATTTTTGATAATCCATACGCAATATCAACATGTTGATCATTGAGATTTCAAGCATTTAATACTTTATTAATATCTGTCGTTTATTGTTATTTATATTATTAATATTATTGATATTGGTATTCTTTTTGTTTTTGAGGTTAAGAAGTATTTGAAGGCGTCGTCAAATTGACAGCGCGCAACAATGATGCACTCTTATAAGGAAACAGCCACACCACTGTGATAATCAACGTTTTCATCCGTATATGTATGTATATGCAACACAATATATTATTTGAACACCATGATCGAATGAAAATTATTGATTATTCAATTAATTTGAACACATATATATACACAAGTGTTTTGTTTAAGTTGTTGTCGCACAATATTAATCAATTATTATGAAATTTAGGTGTATTGTTAGTGTGAAAAACTTGAGACTTAAAGTAACACCATATCTACGGCACGTTCGCCGACCATCGTGGAAAAAACGATGCTGTTAACGGAGCTAACTTCAGATTATAAGAGAGAGGATAAATCGATTTTAATATTTCGAGAACGATGAATCGAAATGTAAATGTGATGATTTCACTGCATTGCTTCAGATGAAGTCGAGCGCTATCTGTTGGTAGAAATTTATACTACTTTGAAATAGATTGAAAAATTTTTAATGGCGATCAGATATATTTATGGCGGGAAATTTGAAATGTTTTTATATCAATTGCGATATTTTGTTTGAATGAAATTACGTGACGAATTTATTGTTGATGGAATAAACAAATATTTATAATATAGGTTATGCGAATGTATATACAGCGGTTTATTTACATCGTAAGTAAAAATATTGCATTTAGATATCGTTATTTGTGTGTGTTTCTGTAGGATTTTTATCATTCATTCATTCCTATTGTATATGCATTCACATTTGACATTTTTTATACAATTGGTAATATCAATTATTAGCTATAAACAATCAAATTTGTTTAATAGTGGATACAAAAATTATTTTCTTTCATATTTCATTCTCACTCTCTCATTAGTAAAAACCATTTATAAATCTTAAATATATACTTTTGCATTGGAACGTTGTTATTTTATATTAAATAGTAATAAAAAAAAAAAATCATGTTAAGTATATTATAAATATTGCATAATATAAAATCATTTGTAGTTTGAATTTAGATGCAATTATAATTGAATAAAAAAATGTTAATATAATTTTACACAGTGATAATCATATTTGCAATTATTGAAAAATTATTAACAAAATGTATTTCATAATAAGTATGCGTTCATGTATGCATTTGTGTCTGTGTAGAAAAAAAATTGAATAGATAATTGAGCGCATTAGTGACAACCAGCAATTTTCCAATTTTCTATCCATTTTATAGAAATTGTTGATTGACATCTTAATTGGAAAAATCATCACTGGTATTTATTAATTTATTTTTATGTCTATATTTAATTTTTTCTCTTTGAACATACTCATAATTTATAAACTTATAATGCATCTCATAAATATTTTGATCATAATTTTATGTATATCAAATTAATAATAATTTTTTTTCTTGGTTTAATTTTCAAAAAATGTGTTCAATGACATCCACAACTTTTAACCACCATATTCTTGTATTTTTTTAATATAACATTACTTTCATCAAGAAAATAAAGTACAGATATGGCTGAAAGTTTTGTTGGTGCACAACAGGGCTTTGGTACTTTTCCTGGATTCACCAAGTGCACCAATGTCTGTACAATTGCGTGATTCGTTGCATTCATATGTGCGTTCAACGGGAAATTGCATTCACCGCTGCAATAATAAGCATCATAACCATCTGGTGCTATAATCCAATCCTGTATAAATTAAATATTCATAATTTTAACGACTTAATTTTTCCGACTAATCGAAACAAATTAAAAATATTTTTACATTTAAAAATATTATAATATAATTTCGTGTCGCACCTGCCATTGAAGATCACGAAAGCTCACGTAAAGAGTTTGAATTTTGCACGTTCGAGAATTATATTGAATTGCCGGATCTACAAAAAAAAAAAAAATAAACAAATAAATAAATAAATAAATACTAAAAGTAATTATTAACTCTATCTTTTTTTTTTGATTTCATTGAAATAAAAAAAAAAAGAAATATTACAGGAAATATAAATGATTTGATACATTATAAATTTACCAGTGTATGGATTGCGATATTCAAGACTTGATGACTCGCTCTTCCGTCTTCTCCTTGCGTCGCGTTTTTGTCTAACTTTTTTCTCGCGAATTCCCGAGCTCTTGAAGAATCCAACCATGAAGGGCTGCTTGTCGGCATCACCGCGGAATCCAACGATACCAACGTCTTCCGGTCTCATTTCATGCACTGTAATCAAATAATCATGTCAAATGTGAAGCATAATTTCTTCATAAATTTTTTCTTTATTTTTTCTCAAACTTAAATCTTCTTTTTTGTATCTATAATCATATCACAGAAGAAAAAAAAATTATATCTACATAAATATAATTCAACAAAGATTGAGTCTCTGGTCTGCTATCATAATATGAATTAATACACGATATAATTACAATATCTCCAATGCTGTTAACGTTTCATTAGAATGGCCACTAACCATCACATGCACATTATATAGTTATTAATAGTCAACCTTCATGAATATTAACTATTAAGAACTGTCTTGCACATACACATACACACACCCCTTCTTAACTCTGGCAACGTTGTCAAGCCATTCACTTTAGTCGAATATATCCATCCTCTCTCATATAAAAACATAATTCAGAGCGTGCACTTAATAATAAGTCTCATTAATTCGATATTATTTATTTATATTTTTTTTTTCATTCTCACTATCAACTAAAAATTATCGAATAATAATTCATACAATAATTTCTAGCTCTGAATACCAATTATTATTTATTTCTGTTCGACTCATTAAATTTAATCGTCAGTAATGGAATGGAAAAAAAAAAATATTTTTTTTCCCAATGCTTTTTTTTTTTTTTTCAATTTTCTTCAATGAAATACCAAACAAGGTCAATGTGCTTTCATTGTATGTAAAAAAAAGATACATATGTGTGTGTGTATACGTATATATCATCACACAAAGAGATGGGAAAAAAAATAAAAGGCTTTGAATAATATACTGAAAGAGTTACTGCGTCTCAATTATGAATCGAGAAGTCAGGTAAACAGAAAAATATATTTATGTACACAGCATCTTTAAATTAGAGAGACTTGAGGCAGCACTCAAACAACATTGTGTCCTATGCTAGTATTGGTATATATATGTACATATATTTGTATATATATTCAAATGATCTTCGAGGTTCTTGCGGGCTGTTGAGTTCGTGAAAGCTGGTAAATTGGTCGAGGTATGGAATGCGCATTTGCCTTGATTGCAAACACCTGACTAGGTTTTTGCCCGACATAGATTATAATTCTAAAATAAAAACATACATAATTATATTAAAATTCTAATAGCAAAATTAATTTAAATATTGATAAGTAAGAAATAAGATTAATTAACGAGATATTAAATTCGAATTTATCGCGAGATAAATATTGACAGTCATTAACTATATTTATCGCACGGTAAATACATTTCCAAAGTACATGTTATAAGAATAAAAAATTGAATAATTGAAAATTTGTTGATGTAATAAAAATAATTATAATCAGAAAATTTGATAAATCAAATAAAAAAATGTAAAAAAAAATGAACAAAAAAAAAAAGTATAATAATAGACAAATCGCGACGAGATTATACAATTATTTACGCTATTATATCCCAGGTGAAAATAATAATTATCGTAACATTCCGCATTAGCACGCGTACACGTATATATATGTATACAACTATATATATATATACATTTAAGAATAAATATATATGTACCATCGATGTCTCGCTATATTGAATAATCAAAGGTAAACCGGTTACTGTCGCGGAATACGCAGCAGAGAGAGGGCACATTTATACATAAATAAATTCAAGAGATATATACCAAGTGCGTTCTAAAACCCAGGAAGACATGAGAAAGACAGAAAGGAGAGATCGATGAAAGAAACACGCGAGTAGCTGAGTTAAAGAGGGAGAAAAAACTATATATAAATAAAAAAATAAAATCAAGGAGTGGCAAATTAAATATTTTTACCCAATAAAATAAATTAAAAAAAATAAAAAAATTTTCCTCGTTGAATAACATATAAAAAAAAATTTTTTTTTTCCTTCGAGGTTTAATGATATTGAATATAAATTTATAATGCAATATTTAATTATATTTATTTCGCGAATATATGATTAATATTATTTGTTATATGTGCCTATACATTGCAGGGAGATTCGAAGTCATACGTAAGATGAGTAAATAAATAAACATGTAGAGATGAGTGGAAGAATCGTATATATGGCATTGCGCTTTATATACATATATATACTGCACACAGACACATAAGCGAAGACGCGCGCGGTCAACAGGTGTATCCACTTTCCTTATCCGATGGTGGATCGTATCGTTGCGGTGGATTGTATCTCTCCTCTGTATTTCTCTCTATCTACTTCATCATGAAACCCACCTTCTTCTCGGTTACTTCGACCTGATGTATGATAAAGCCACACGGGTTTAAAACTCACCATCATCAACAACAATATCTCTTCAGGCGTATTCGGTGGCGGAATTTAATTCAACGCTTTTGCATTATCGGTATATAACATCTGCAAATATTATACTCTTCCTCTTTTTTTTTTTTTTTTATTTATTTATTTTCCTTTCTTTTCTCTTCAGGTTTCCTCTTCCCTCGTTGTGTATATATTTATTATTAAAATCTCGTTCAAATTCAATCACTGAAAATGAAGAAATTATAAATTTATTACCTGATCGATCTGCTGGATGAACTGATAAATAAAGTCCGCGATTTCCTTCTTGATTATTCACCCAATGCTGAAGACACGAACTGATATTTAATGTTAACCATCCCTCTTTGCCACTTGTTGTATTTATTGAATCAATATACTGCAATTCCTTGGACCTTTAAAAAAAAAAAAATTAATTATAATATATCAAATTGCAGAGTTTAATTATTATTTTATTTAATTATCTACGTTTAGTATTTAGCACTTATTTAATAAAGTTGTTAATGAATGTTGGAAATGAATATTATTTAAACAAAAATAAATAGCATATACAAGTGTTAAGCTACATGTGTATTTATATATTATATATACGAACACAACATTGCGTAATTATTTCATTCTTTACCGATGATTCTATTCACCGATAAATATTGTCGAAGAATAAAACTATACATGTAAACATGAGAATTTAATATATATGTATGAGAAATCACGTCGTAAAAATTGTATATACATCTCGTTTGGTAACATAATGTGTGAGTGCAGTATTATATGTATATAAAATCATTGAGTAACGCATATTTGTTAGTTGAGTGATTCTTTGAGAGAAACTCTGCGTCGCCAACTTGTCTCGTTCAACTTGCACACAAGATGAACAGATACAAATAAGTATGCAGCAACGAGAGAGTGAACAGGAAGAAATATATAATATATAGACAGAGCAAAAGTTCATCATCAATGCCTGGAGAAACATTAAGAGAAAATATTATATACGTACGAAAGTATGAAGAAATAAAATATAATGTTGATGTGTCACATATATTTAAGAGAGTCAAAAAAAAAAATAATCGTAAATAAAATAAATTAAATAAATAAAATAAATTGACAATGTACGTTTAACTGCGTAGGCCAAAATAATGTACTGTTGCTTTCGGAGTTGTAATATTATTAGAGTAAATTCTTACGAGTAAGCTTGAGAGACGTCTACTTGGTTAATTTATCTCAATTTACGGAATAGAGTTTCCTGTCGTGTGTTTATATGTATGTATAAAGTGTGTAAGTATATTATATACGATGATACACCATTTGATTTAGTCTGGTGGAATGATAAATAAAATAATAAAAAAAATAGAAAATGAAGGTGAAGGGCAGTTAATCTTTGTGATTATTTAAATTATTAAATTTATTCATATTTAATGTGTGTAGGATTTATTTTTTATTTCAGTGGAATTTTTACTGTCAAAAATTTATCAATAAAATTTTTTGAAATATACTTAAAAAATTTTTAAAGCAAATATTTCTCAGGTATATATACATATAGATTTTTCCTTTGATAAATTTAAATGTTTTTTTTTTTTTTCGTCTCTATCTCTATTTTTTTGTTTTAGAAGAGTTCCAGGGCCGCCTAATTAGGGACACGTTAAAATCATGGCTAATTCTTGGTAGTCGGGTCTCAAAAAGGGTCTTTCTCTCTTTCTCTAATTTTTTGTCTGTGTACGTATATATGTGTATGTGTTTATCTCTCATCATGGGTGGCTAAATGTCTATATATTCACTTTCTAATATTCAAAATTGTCCTTATTTTTGAATGAATAAAAAAAATAAATCATGCTGATAGATAGAATTTTTCTTATTTTATATATAGTTCAAAAATAGATTTTGTATACTTGATGCATTACACTTCGTACATATTGCGTCGCCAATGGAAACAGTCTAAATTAAGAATATTGTTATGAAATTAAATATAAACAATTGAAACAATGACGGAGTTTAGTAATACTTGGGATTTACCCATTTTTATTATATTTTAATTTTTCTAATTAATCATATCTATAAAAAGATATTAATTATAATCAATATATTATACTTTTCTTACCCATCTTCAACTCTCAAAACTCGATAAGCAGTAATCATAAATGATCCACGATTACGTCGATGTTTCATTTCCATTGTTCGATATAATCGTAATTCAGCTCCAATTATATTCTCTCCAGGTGGTACTTCAGAAACATCAAACCACAATCTCTTCCCTCGCTCGTGTCGCACACCAGGAACATGATGATCTACAAAAAATCGCAAAAAAAAAAACAAATCTTAATACACATCATAAATTCAAAATAAAATAAAATAAAACACTTAAAGAAAAATTATTTCTAATCATTATTCAATTGATATTCAATTCATTTGCCATCCACATATATATCTAAACCATATAACAACTTTATTTTCAAAAGATTGAATAAAAGAAAACCGACAATGATTCACCACCGTCAATCATCAAATTAATCAGTCAGACAGAATGGGCAAACGAGAAAAAACGAAGAAAGAAATGTGAGGGAAAAAAATTAAAAAGACATCATGAGAGATAGAGCCCTCCTTAAAACAAAGAAAAAAAAAGCAGATAGATACACAGCGCATCAGGTAAGGATTCTAAAAGTCGCCCTAATCACATAACAAGCTGTGGAGGATTCGCAGCGTGAAATCGACGAAGGCTCCTCGTTCTCATCCTTTTGAACTTCTCAGTGGACCGAGTGGAGGACGCCGTCGTCCTCTCTGTCGTTCACCCTCTCTTCCTCTCCATGAAGCAGACTCCCTCAGGTGCTTAAGTAATGCCTAATGTTTCAAGCTTGGATAAGGGCATAAAAATTTGTTTTGTTTCTTCCCCTTCCTCCAATTCGTGTACATATATGTATGTATATATACGGTCACATTCTTCCTGAGGCACCTGATTGCCGCTAGCGGACCTTGGTCTCTCTCATTCTCTGACTCTCTGCCTCACTTACTCTCTCAACGGCACTCTCAGGGTGGTCCCGAATAGTTTGGCCCCCAAGATCGTTCTTGGACCTCTGAAGATTTTTGTTTTTTATCATCCCTCTCTCTTTCTCATTCTCAAATTATATTGCGTTTTTTTTAATTTATTTTCCTTTTGCGTTCCTGTTTTACTCTTGCTCTTCATCGTGCTCCATCTCACTCTGAGTGCTTTCGCCTGGACTTTTGGGCTAAGAAGTGAAATAAATTAAATAAAAAAATTAAAGAGGAAAAAAAATTTTTTTTAGAAACAAAGCCAAAGAATATAACTAAGTTGAGACATTTTTACCTGATGCCTTGGGGGCCATCTATAAGGGAAAAATATTGACTTTATCGTTTTTTTTATTATCGTTTCTCTTCTCTCCATTATTCTCATCCTCATTCTTTTAAACATATACATGTGAAATTTATTGAAAGCGTGTGATGTATATAGTGAAACACATGGATAATATATGTTTGAGAGGGAATGAAGAGTTTGAGGATTTTATAATAAACTCGGCGATTTTGGGTACTTTGCGTGCGGATATAGCTCAGGTCTCTTACATTGAAATAGCTCAATTTTGTTTTATGGAACATGTGTGTGCGCACGTGAGATAATCGCCCATATAAAGATCGATATCGAGAGAATATTGAATGCTTTGCGTGTGTGTCTCATCATCGTATAGAAATTTCCGGATTTTTTCTTTTCTCTCAAACGACATTTAAAATAATCACTGAAAAATAAATAAATAAAAATAAGATAATAAATATTCATTTCTTGTTCCACATAATTATTCATGTAAAACACTATATTAAGCATATAAAAATAAATAATATTGAAAATTATGTATTTAAATAATTAAAAATAAAAATTTCAATAAAATAAAATAATTTTTCAATATGTGATATTAAATTTCTTGATTGATTATTTTGAAAAATTAGGTTCGATTATTGCGCATATAGAGGTGTATGTATATTATACATACAAGACAACACACTGAATTATGGCTAACGCCAACATATTTATTATGCACGTCACAACCACGTGCGTCGACATTTAACAGATTTTAAAAATATTTTATTTCCTTTTTTTTAATTCTTTATATTCATTTTATATTATTTCTATATTTTCTCATCTTTTTTTTCCCAGTCCAAACATCCGCAATGTATATACAATATTACTCAATGCAAATTTTTATGTCGGAAAGGAAAAATAAATAAAATAAAACGATCAACGCGCGCATGAATAAATATATCCATACTCTATGCACACAAATGGGGAGGCAAAACAGTAAAAATTGATTTGAAAGACATGAATTATTACCAAGAAACGAAGATTATATTGCTCATTGAATTATGCTAATAGCAACAATTTTTATTCCAACGATATTTGAACATGCGCTCATATGCTTATAAGATGCAAATTCTGCTGCTATTTTTTTTCCTTCAAACTATGCGACATTAAGTATACATATTGCAAAGTGCACATTGCATTATATATTTTTCTGTAAAGTAATCAATGCCAATTTAATTTCCCTGTTTTTCAATATGATTCTATATTGAGACATGAAAGAAATATAAAAAATAATTACCATCCATACATAAACATAAATTCATTATATGTATACGTGATCAGAGAGGGGTTGAATTCATTACATGTCCTGCAGTACGATATTTCATTAAATTTCTCCTCAAGTGACATTGAATAATGTGCAATAAAATTGAACAAGCACATATATGGATATAAGTCATTATACAATACATATGTGGTGAAATGAAAATATAGAATAATGTAAGTGAAGAAAGTGAAGAAAGTACTCAACTGTGCGCGGCGAACGTCATGATGACATCGCTCTGGTCGATGGCCCTGAGATCCTGACCGGTGAGGTCGAACTCGCCGTCGGTGTGATGTTGCAGCTTGGTTGGTGCGACCGGTTTGCCCTCATCGTCCTCACCGAGCGCATTCTTGTATATATCAAGCAAAAACTTTGGCGCTGACCTTTTCACCTGTGGTACTTTGCCAATTGTATTTTTTGGCCGATCTGGTAAGCCCAATAAATTTAATATTTCATGCTCCACATTACGCTTTTCTTGTGTTGTCGCAACATGATGCACCACTGTTTGATCATAACCATTGTCTATATATAAACCACTCATTCTTGATGACAATGTTGTATGCACATTGCTGATAAACACAATGACAATAAAAAAAAATATTAATAATGAAGATGATGACGATGATTTTATTGAAATTAAACGTGTGAAAAGACTAGTCCCGTAATTACAATCACTACCACTATCATCATCATCATCGTCATCATTCCATCTATTCACTCTGTCACAAAACATTTCAACGAGGAATAAAGAGAGAAACACTTTCACCACATGTAAAAAAAGGGGTGAATAACAGTACGTTGCTCCTCTTCTTCCTCGTCTTCTGTTGACGCTGTCACTTTTACGTCACAATTTTTAATCTTTAAATTTATCGTTAATACAATTAGAAAAAAATTTTTTTTCATCAATTTCCAAAATGCCCACTTGATTTCCCTGTTGCTTGTAAATTTTATAATCAATAATTATATAATTAATGAGAACAAAGAATTGAGACAAAATTTACATTGTAATTATTGATGAAAAAAAAAAGAAACAACATATTTTTTTTTTTTCTTTCAAAACAACACAACTTTGGCGATGTGCCAGCGCGGGTCCGCAATGAGCGCGCGCACGAGTCCGTTTGTCTGGCCCGATCTCAGTTGAGACCATACACACTTCTCTTTTGGTCTCTCCTCAGTCGATGTCAGCCTCACCACCGCCTCCCAGTAACGTAACGTGAGACAGTCTGAGCCCGTTCACAGTACTTCTCTCGCGCATCTTTCATCTCTGATGATGATGATGTGTTGCTGCTGCTGCTACTACTTCTCCTGCTGCTGGTGTTTGCCATATCTCTAAACAAAACATCTCCCGCCAAGAATCTCAACCTTTTAATCATGAATGTCGCACAACATTTTACATACATATTCACCTATCTTCAGCACAAAGATAGATACATATATGCAAACATGTTGAAACAAGTCTAGATAGATCACTTACCTTTTATAAAAGTTCACAAATAAATTCTTTTTTTTTTTTTTTCATTCTCCTTTTCAAAATTACCTTTCACAGCAGGACATTTAGAAGAGTTTTTTTATTTCTTCGCTTTGGGATTTTGAAGATTAACATCACCGCTTGCTTACTTTCAATCTCTCACTGTCGCATCTTCAAAGCAATTCATTTTTTAATTTATTACTGCAACTAATACACTGTAATATAATAAATAATATAATGAATTTCAATATTTCAAAATGTGTAATTGAAAAAAGAATAAAAAAATTTTTTTTTTTCACCATTTATAACACAATTAATTTCCACATCAAGTATTTTATTTCATTATATTATTTCCTTATTTTTTATTCACATTGATGTGTGTAGATATTGTTGGTAGTTTAAATACGCTCCTGCTTCATAGAAATAGGACCCGCCCCTGTTGAAGAAGTAGGCGGGTACGGAGTTCCAATCTAAAGTGGTTCGAATGGATCAGGGCTGGTGAATGACTGTCCTGCGATGGCGACTATATTTTATGTGTAAGTAAATACGTGGTGAGAGTAATCCTGATTTGTGTGATGACAAATCATCACATGAATAAACAAGCATTTCAATAAAATATAAATCATTCAAATGAATTCATCTTTAAATATCCCCATTAATATTAAACAAAAATCCAACTGATGCGGTGAACTCATCACAGACATTAACCAAAAGCTCCATCAGCAGTGATTTACTATCATTCCTATTGTTGAAAATATTATAATAATTATTATCATCATCATCATCATCAGCATTTATCAATGCATATTGATATTTATATATATTTCTCAACACAAAATATAAAAACATTCTCTCACCTTTCATTTTTAATTCGCTTTTAATTAATTATTTTCTTCTATTGATTTTTTCCTTCTTCTTTTTCTGGTACTTCCAGTACCAATCATAAAATATCTAAGACTCTGCATCGTCATTGGCGTGATTGTCCACATTCAATCCATCTATATACAAACATGAGTGTATATATAAACTCACAAAGTTATATACGACATATATAAAACTCGTTCAGGAAAAAGAGGAACAAGTCAAGCGATATAAGCTGCATGTGCGTACAGACATGTTTATATACATCGCACAACTTGTCCTGCTGTCTTATAATTTTGTTTTTCTCTTTCAATGGTGTAGTGTCTTGCGACTGTATTCGCACCGCCGTATATGCAACGCTGACAATAAAAAGGATCTGTGAATAAAAACAAACGTTTGCATATACTATTGCATGTACATATGCACATCATCATATACATAAAGAAAATATAACCATATGGTAAATAATGTGTAAGTATCATTGGGACATTGCAAATTAAATTGGAAAGAAAAAAAGGGAAGAAATGAAGAAATAAATAAATGAATAAGAAATAAAAAAAATATATATATGGGAAGAGATAAAGAGCGGGTGGATTTAGGTGGCAATGCAGAGGAGGGATGAGAGGGCAGTAATGGCCCCGGAGGCGAATTCCCAGCAAACGAGTCGGGCGTATATCTTCTATATAGAAAGAAGAATAATATATATATATATATATATATGTACATACGTGTCTGTGTAAGATGCTGAAGATGAAGGACAGAGGAAAAAGTGTTGAGAGTGAATAAGAGAGAAAGAAAGATGGTAATATCTACGCGATCGCCTTGGCTTCCTGTGCCTCTCTCATCTTGAACCCACGTTCTCGTTGGTCAGGTGCCACGAAGTCTACAACGAACGCCCGTGTGAGCATCTATATAACTCTCCCTTCACCTCTCTTCGTTTCTCATCCACCCTGTATACATATATACACCTTTTCCCTGGGCAAATTCCTATCACGAGAGCCTTTCATATATAGACAGTTATATTTTGCCGAGCCTTGGACTTCTCATCTCCTTTCACATCTCTGGCATATCCATCATTACATATATACACATGTGTGTAAATAATAAAATTATTTTTCATCTGGATGTCGTTGGATTTTTATATCTGAAAATTATTAAAAGTGATTTATATTATCATGGGAAATAGTAATGTGAAGCGGTTTGTTTCTTTTTTTTTTTTTTTCTAATTGTATATTAAATGAGGCGAGTTATATCTAGTGCGATTAAAAGAAACTCAGCCATATATACATACATGTATATATATATATTTGTTATCTACATGTATGAGGACCGGTTATACTTGACCCAGCAGTTTACATTTGTCCCCGGTGGACCGGATCGGCTTGCTACCGAAAACTTGCTCTGTTGAAAAAAGCACATAAGTCTCTAAATGTGTTTATATGTGTATATGTAATTTGTATGTACATACGAATGTAAGTTGCAGAGAACGGAAGCTGAATATACATATTCTGTGGTGTGTCGAAAATATATGTTTGCTCAACGACAAAATTTGTTTACTTTTCAACATTGCTCGACACTCGTTGCTTTCAAGAGGATCAATATCTATAAAAACTTGTATATAAATGTATAAATTGTATGGTTATGTATCGTGTGAATAACGAAGGAATGATTTTCAAGAGCTTACATGTGTTTGTGGTGTGTATATAAATTGTCTGATGACGATGATAAACTTTCTCGGATTATTTTCTTCCGGGCATGCATACAACGCGTGTTCTCAATAGTTTAATGTTTATAAATTCTCTTTTACTTTCTTGGTTCATTTGAATTTTCACTTTATGGTGTGTATTTTAATATTTATTCATTGGTGGAATGATAATTTCACAATGTTTAAATTATTTTTTAGGTTATGTGAATGTGAATATTAAATATTTTATTGCATTTTTACTTTTTTAATATTTTTTTACGCGGTTATTTAAATTATATATTGCGTTTTATCAAATTAACGATAGTGCTGCTCCAATTTCGAATGCATAATAAAAAATTATTTCAATTGATAAAGTAAATTTTTTCTAATAGAAATCTGCATTACCGACAGAGTACCCGAGTGGCGCTTGTATTAACAATTGTTTAGAAGTGAAAGTGATTCAAAAAAAAAAATTATAATACATAACCTAATATAACAACAATCGTATAACAACGTAATTGACAATGTCTGTAAGTTTAAACAATTACATATTATTTTTTTATCGCTATTAAATTATATTAATGGTAAAAAAATGTTACAAATTTCGAACACTTCATTTTTTCAAATAATAAAATTGTTTGTCTCTGTAAATATAGTGAGGTTAGGTTTTATACTTATGTTTTTTCCCATTAACTAATAGTTATACTGTTTCTTTTTAAATTTGTTAGCAACAAAATGCACATGGTGACCATAAAGAAAAGAAAAGGAAGGAAAGTATTTTGGATTTGTCAAAGTATCTTGAGAAAAATATCAGAGTAAAATTTGCTGGTGGAAGAGAAGCCGCTGGAATTCTCAAAGGATATGATCCATTGCTTAATCTCGTACTTGATAACACAACAGAATATTTACGAGGTAAAATATTAATATTTAATTCAATTTAATTTATTTCTATTTTATGGCTTTTGCTTATTAAATGTTAATTGAAAATTTTTGAAAATCTTATTAGATCCTGACGATCCATACAAATTAAATCAAGACACTAGAATGCTAGGATTAGTTGTTTGTCGAGGAACATCTGTAGTTCTTATTTGTCCTGTTGATGGAATGGAATCAATTCAAAATCCATTTATACAACAGGAAGGTTAACCTTCATTTTTTTATTGTTATTATTAAAGAAGATAAGTAATGAATAAACAAATTATTCAACAATGCAGTGATAAATGGTGAAGTGTACTACAAAAAAAAAATTTCGATATGAAAAAATGATTTTTCAAAATTTCATATTTTTTTTCAACAATCATTAAATATTTTTTGTTCATTTTTCTCGTATAAACACACCTGCCTCAGTCTTTTTATAACAGAAATTTGCAGATAAAGCAAAAAAAAACATGTATACTTAATTTTTATTTTTCTAATTAAGTAAAAGAATTATTAGATAATAATTATTTATTAATCTGCACCAAACTCATTCCTTAACCATGGATATTGTTTCGGACAATCAAAGCACGTATTTAAATATCTGTATGTTTTTAAAACACGACTGGGTAATTTGCAACTGTTTGGAAATTCGCAAACTTCTTCAGACTGTTCAAACTGTCGTCGATGACATTGCCATGGATCAAACGACATCAAATCGGCAATGTGAGTTGGTCTTTTCATCCATTCAACCACTTGATTACTTGTGACAAAATAAACGTCCGGTAAACGTAATAAATCATCGATAAATTTCTAAAAGAAAAACAAAATTAAATGATTTTAATTCAGTGTAAGCAATTAATTCAATAATAAATAAATCACTTACGCTAAAAGCATAAATATTTGTAGGACTTCGAAACCACATTGAATTGAAATGTAATCCAAGCGGTGCACGATTGCTCAAATAATGTCTTTTAAAATTCAACATGAGCATTTTATATATTTCTTCACCTGTTAAATTTGTTGGACAATGTTCCATCATTTCGCAGGGGAAATCCTAAATGACAACATTATTTAATTAATTAATTAATTAATGGAATTTTATGCATAGAGTTGAAGAGTTTAATTGAAGTTCTTGATTATTACGTACGCCAGCGAGTAATTGATTCAAAGGTAATTCCCAAATTCCTGGATACGATCTAGTTGGACACAATTGACCTGTTCCGGCACACTCATGTGGTGCTTGATAATCCATTGTGTATGGCCATATAGGTGGATCGGAAAATGGTGCAACCATTGACGAATCATAAGCAAAACCAAATTCAGACATCATTAAAAATTGTCGATTCCATCCAACTCGTAAAAATGGTGCTCGCAATCCTTTTATTTCGTCTATTCGTACACCGCCATATTTATTTATGATATTTGCAACACCAACCATTTCATCAAACCAATCTTCGATTGTTGCATTCCTTGACCACCATTCTTCTGGACCCCGATGACTAAAAAAATTAATTTTAAGAGAAAATTTGTTTTCATAATTTAATAAATATATTTTTTGAAATTAAAAAAATTTTTTTTATTACGTTATAGAATGTGCTGCAATTTCATGACCCTCATTCCATAAATATTGAACGTCATGGTAATTTGTGTATTGATGGCTTACATAAAATGTCCCACGTATGGGGCATCCATTAGGATTAGTTCGATCATCATTAAATAATTCTAAAAATAATACAGTAAAATAAATATTTATTAAGGTGAGAAAAAAAATTAATTAATATACATACTGATGTATAAATCAAAATTCTCTGAATTCACTGCATCATTGAATGTAATTGTAATCATTTGTGGAACATCAGATGATGTAAAATTTCCTGGAATTTGTTTTCCATCATTGGAACACCAACAATTTGGCAATTGACACTTTTTTAAATCACAGGGCGACGCTGCATTAATGTCATTTCGACCTTCTAAAATTAAAAATTCATATTCACATTAATTAATTAATTTTCAACAAAAATATTTTAAATACTAACCGCACCATCCTTCATCGGAGCTATCAGGACAATCAACGCTTCCATCACAGAAATAAATACTTGGCAAACACGTTCCATCACCACATGCCAATGTATTTCCCTCACAATTTCCATTTTCCAAAAGTGGTTTAGGCGGTTGTTGTTCTAATTAAATAATTTTTTTTTTATAATTTATTCTATCAATTTTACTCGATCCGTATTAATTCTATAATTCATAATAAACATTGTGAATAATACACATATAACAAATGGTACAAATAATTCTATTATTGCAATAATTAAATTCAGTTGTGTTGGATATATTTGTAAAGATATATATCTAAATATACCTGATGTCACGTCACAATTGTCCACATTTGCCTTGAAGTCGCATATCTGCCGTGAAACATCGAAGAGAAGACCCTCCGAGCATTTGAACTCAAATACCTCATTGTCTGCAAATGAGATTGCGTAAAAATGTTGTTGAATAATCGCATGAATGAGAGTGAGAATATAAATTTTTATACATGTGTGTCATGTTTGTATAAGAATGAGAAACTTTTATTTTATTTTCTGATTCCCTTTCTCAAGCAATAATTGTGTGACTTATTATTTTATATTATTTTACACGACTGCATTTGGAAATATATATAAAAAAAAAGAGAAGAATAATTTCTAATAAGAAGAATCCGATGTATAATTATTTATTTATTTTGTTTCTCAATTGAGCAATTATATACTCAAACAATTAAATTACCAACGCAATTAGAATTTATATTGTCCTCTCTTCAACTGAGTGAAGTAAAAGGTAAAATATATTATATTATCTTGGCAATTGGTAAAAATACGATGAAACAATATTTTTCTTTCACAAATTTTAATAATTATATTTTATTTAACTCTCACCTAAACATAAATAATATTTAGCGCACTCGTTCGGTGACCAAACACTGTGTGCCAATGTATTTGGATTACGATAAAATTTACTGTCCTCAAAGCATGGTGCGTCGTTTGATGATCCATCAGCTTCCACAAATGTTGCCCAAAATCCTACAGTTAAATAATTAGAAAGTGAAGAAGAAATCATGAATAATACATAGAAATAAACGAGACAAAGTTATTTTTCAAATGGTATGCGACATGACGATTGATCTGTTATAGTAAAACTTTCACTGCGCGTCATTAATATTTTCACATGACTGCTTCAAATAAAATTGTGTCCAATCGATGAACGGTTTCGTTAGAAATAGCTAATAACAACATATTTAATAAATAAATAAATATAATAAAGTAAATACCAAAAACAAAAGGAGCATCCAAAGTTATATTAAAAACCTTCACATGAATTAGTGATAAATAAAGAAACGCTTTGGTAATGAGCGTGTATACACATTTAAATTGTTGTAAAATATTTTCACTCGCAAGAAAGGAAGTGAAACTTCCGCCGTTGCCGGACCTTTCTCCCTCATCATTTGCGAATCTTATAACAATTTGAATGTCATTGAATATCAAACAAAAATATTGAAATAAAGTATAATTTATTTAGGAATAAAAAAATACTTCCAATGTGAATGTACTTTTAATTAATAATTATAATTAACATCTTACCGGTTTGAAGTAAAATAAATAGGAGGTGGATCGACACACGCGTCCATAGACACCTCATTATGGTGAGGCAACGTGAAATCGTGTTCGCTTCTTGTGGCTCACACTTTCAAACTGATACAACCTCCCACCGAGTGAGTACCTTATATGATGGATAGGCTGGTTAGCGTTCGGCTTCTTTCGCGTTGTGCGCCGATTTTTTTTTTGTTTCTTCACTGGTACATTACATGTATATGTATGTACGTATGTTTTCACTTGAGAGATGAGGTGAAATAAAATGTGGATCATCGATAAGTGTCCATATAAATATCTTGCTGTATTTCTTTGATGGTCGGTAAGAGTAACGACCGAGGACTCGTAAAATTATTCAACAGTGAAAGTTGTATTTTCCTGGTCCGTTAAATTCAAAACCAAAATTATTTCCTCGAATTTGGTTATTGAATAGACAAATATTTCTCGATGTAGAATAAAATAATTAATTGAGAGTGTTTAAATGGATAAATATTTTTTTTTTCATTTATATTTTAGTTTAATAAATTTAATTTTTTTATAATTATTGGTGCGTATGTATAAAGGTTAGAATGATAGATTATTTTACATATTTCTCCATGAATTTTCGATGAAATTCACTTCTTAAAGAATCATTTATAAATACATCATGTTTCTTTTTAGGTTCTGAACGCGCACAATTTTTAAATACAACATCGTCATCCCATCTTCTACGAACTTTCATGTCTGTACGTGTTGTTTGTGCAGTGTATGATAATAATGGATTGCCCGATAGAATGTTTTCCATTCGAATTCTTTCCTCTTCTTGTCGTTTTTCCATTTCCTGAAAAAAAAAAATAAATAAAAAATAAATCTCGTATAAATTAATTTTTATATCTGATGGATATTTTTAATTACCTTTTTAGCTTGTTCAGCTGCTCTTTCTTTTTTAATTCTTTGCAATTCAGCCAGTAATGCTGCGGTATCATCTTCATCATCCTCGGATTCTGAATCATCATCATCCAACGGATCATCAGCATCTAAACTAGCTGCAGGTGCTTGATCTACTTTTTGCCGTTTACTGTTTGTTGGCGCAGATTCACGTGCAGGCTCAATCATACGACGATTACTTGATTTATTATCTTTTTCTCTTTCACGTTCTTCCAGCTCCTTCCGGAAATCTCGATTTCGTAGTTCTTCTGCTGTACCTTGACCATGTTCTCTAAAAATTTCAATTAGAATATTTTTTAATACAAACAAAAATAAAAATGTGAGGTTATGTTAATTTATACATTAATATTTAATTGTTAAGAAATTATTATTGATTCAAATTATTTACAGAGATAATAAATAAGTAGAAAAATACCTGTATTTTAATTTTGTGTGAGAGGGAAGATCACGACTGGAATATTGTTTGGAAATAGCACTCAAATCTTTTTCTCCCCGACCTTGGCCACCTCTCGCACCATCAAATGTTGGACGAGCTGCAGTAGACATTTTTCCAAGTGATGGGTCTTTTGTCTATTGACACAAAACACTGTTTTTATCGTGATTGTGACTGAATGAACACACTAAAGATATAATTTTCCGTTTGTTCTATGTCACCAGCTAATTTTTAATTCACCACTCGGTCCTATTCTGTATAAAATTTTTTATTTTATTCTATCACTTTAAATATATACAATCGAAGATATGGAATATTTATGCCAACAAATATTTTTTCCTGATTTTGGCATCCGAAATTGGCATAACTGACAACAATTAGCAATAAGCAACAACCACAAATCACAAACTAGTAATTAGATACGAGATGAAGCGCCATTAATTAAACCACGAATCGTCTGAAGATGGCGCAACGAACGTTGTAACTTTTACCGGCAAAGTTTGTAATTTTTCAAATATAAAAATAAAATAATGATCTCAAAATATTTCCACTATCAATAAAATAATATCTTCTTACAAATCCGAAGAATTGAATTTTTAAACATTCTATTTATTAAGCAAATAAAATGTTAAATAAATAATATTACTTATCATATTTTATTCAGATGATTTTAGTTCGATATACTGCGGTAAGGAGCGCTGATGTCATCAATGCATGCTATATGTTTCAGGTACAACGGTAATATATACCTGTGAGTATATTTGTGTGTGCTATGCCGCAGTAGTACATATGTAGTATATACTCACTATGTATATATAAAATACACATATACTATATACATATTATATTATAGGGAGCAATAAAATTGTGGCGAGACGACTGGCTAAAAATTAGGGTTATTCTTAACTTGTTTTCTGTTCAGTTAACAACTGATATTAACGAATAATTTGTGCATATATTATTATTATAAAACAACATAATTGTTCTAAAGGCAATATTGGAAACAATCGGAGCATTTTTTTCCCAAGTGCGCGTGGTAACGCCTAGTAAAATATGTCGGAATCACGTCGTCGTCGTAAATCTGAACAATCCGGCGCATCGGATGAACATTCAGATTCTTTTGATGAATTAAATGTAACGAAAGAAACTCAGGTAAATAAAGAAAGAAAAAATCAACACTTTCCTCACCATATATTATTTTATAAATATATTTTAATAATTAATATAATTATAAACTATGTGTTTTCTGGGTCGTTGATATTAAAAAGCCCGTTTTACCGTCGGTGAAGGTATATATCATCGTTGGAAAATGGGGTCGAGAGTTTACGGTATCATTTAGGTTAAATGGAAGCCTCAATATTTAAATCCGATAAGAAACCTGCTGGAGCATAGGAAAAATATAATGCAATAAGTTGATAACTTATTTTCAATGTATGCCATTTCAACTAGATGATCAAATATAAGGTTATGATTGTGGATAAAGTGAACAGGTTTCCATAGAATCATGATGAAAAACATCAGTAGATAAAATATTACACAGGTGTTTGCAAATGTGTCGTATGTTACTGTTGTTGAATACACAGATAATTCACAATAATTCTTTGTCATTACTATTATTTATTATTTCATTTGTTTTATCCATTCGTAATAATTTATTAAAACGGTGAATTATATTCCAATTTTTATACTTCAATATGTCAATACTCTGTTGGCGTAAAATAATTGTTCCTGCAATTCACGTACGTCTCTTATGCATTAGTAAATTAATATTAATTGTGTAAAATGGGGAATAGTATATGTAATAATAATATCTATATGTTTATTTATATAAAATTTGTTTAATGAATTTTTGATATTATAGAGCAGTGAACAAACGGAGGAACGTCGTGATTCTGAATATGATACTGCTGGTAGCGATGCAGAATCTGATGGTGGATCACAGGATGGTGTGCAACGTGAAAGCGGCGATGGACAAGAGGAAGATAAACCACAAAAAAAATTAGATGACGATGAGGATCGACGTAATCCACAGTATATACCAAAACGTGGAACATTTTATGAACATGACGATCGTACAACTGAAGAAGCTGCTGAAGATGCACCAGAACAACCTCCCGAACGTGAAACTAAAGAGAAAAAAGTTTGGAAGGATAAAGAAGATCGATGGGATCATGATCGATATAATGATGAGGAACAAGCTCCAAAAAGTCATGAAGAATTAATTGCTGTTTATGGATATGATATCAGGAATGAGGAGGATCCACCACGAGCTAGAAGACGACGAAGATATGGGTAATAATTAATTTTGCATAGTGAAATATATTTGATTTTATGGTTAATAATTAATATAAACAAATAATTCTGTGTGGAAAAATTTTTTTTTTACAGTCGAGGACCAAATAAATATACAAGAAATTGGGCGGATGAAGATGCGTATGGAAAAACAGCTGGAAATGTCAATACAAATAAACCTAATAAGCGAATAAATAAAACTGGAGAAGAATTTCCAGCTCTTGGAGGTTCTAAAGTAAATTTTCCATTTTGTTTTATATTAAAAAATCAATTATTCCGTTATCAAAATGTACAATTGGTTATTAAATTCTACTTTATCAAACAGGACACTGCAGATGTTGCGGAGGAACCAGTTATTTCTTCAGCTTGGTATAGTAATAAAAATAAAATTCATAATAAACAACAAAATTTCCCACCGCTTCAGCTTCAACAGGACAATCAAAAAACGAAAGCCCCATCAATCAATAACACTCATACGTAAGTCAAAGTTTATATTTATTTCACATCCTCTCAATTTAATAAAATGAATACAATCGTTCTATTTTTCATGTATAAAAATTGAATAATTTTTAATTATAGAAATGAAAATAAAGCGCCAAATGAACCGACAAATCCAGCATGGAAAAAGGACGCAAAATACACGAGTGAAAGTTTGGCCCTGCAAAAAAATAATACTCCAGCTGAAATGAATGATAAACCATTAACGGTACATGCATCAAAATCAATTCATACGAATAAAAGACATGTTCAAGAATCTGTGAACGTTGGCACGGGTCGTACACGTGGTCGTGGTTTCAATCCAAATGTCAACAATAATCTCGTAACAAATAGAACTGTGGACTCAAAGCCAAAAGGTCGCGGTAGCGGTTTAATTACTGGCGATATGCGAAGAAATAATACAAATCAACATAATGATGAACAAATCGTTAATGATATTAAGCACATGAATGTTAACGATGCGCCGCTATATTATCACAGTGGGAGACAGCAGAATAGTACGTATTATCTTGTCTCATGTCTCATTTATTTAATTTACAAATCAAAACTTTTTTATTATGAAAATAGATATTTTAATTTATTTTTTCTTTATCTTAGAAAACTTTTATGCACAAGCGTCAAATCAACAGAGACAAAATACAACGCCACCACGAATGCAGCCAACTCCATCTCAACAACCACCACCATCACAGCAGCAGCAACAAACACATCAACAATCACAACCTGATGTTGCTGGAAATCGTCCAAAACGTTATTCAAGTTTACGACAACGTCCGACAATTCCTGATGTTCCTGGACAACAAACTTATCCAACACCACATGGTCAACACGGATTTTATCCTCCTCAAGGTAAATAAAATCCCATATTGTTCATTTATTTAATTACACAATTATATTATGATGTGCCGAAGCGCATTTGTCTTGATAGGATTTTTTTTTTCTAATTTTTATTCTTCAGAAAGTGAAAAATTAAAAAATTTTCAATTTTTCTCTTCTCTGTTAATAATCGCTATTATTATTGTACAAATATTTAGATGGGAACTCCCATGGTGTACTAGAATCTCAAGGTAAAAAATATTATCAATAAAATAATTTGCATTGTCCTGCTTATTTTTATTGTGTGTTTTCGCTTGTGTAAAAAAAAAAATGTGGAAAGCATCAAAATATAATAGATAAATTTGGCTTTGATGCCTCATTATCTGTCGCAGTGTTTTTGTCTTGTTTTTTATCTATATTTTAATTGTGTGTTTAATAATAAATAAAATTAATTTGTAGTAATAATTAATTTTAAATATTTCCAGGTTTTCCACCAGCTCATTTTGAACCACCACCACCAGTTCCAACTCCAGCACCGGCATTAGCAACACAACCGGTGATGCCATTACCAAATGCAGGACAACCAGCACCTTATGCTCCACCAACATTTTTAGTGCCACCTCCGCAGTTCATAACACCACAGGCTGCGCCACCAAATATAATTAATTATGTTCCTGGACCAAATGGACCAGCATTTCCACCTAATTTCCCGGGATATCAAGGATATAATCCCACGGTATTGATAAATAATCAGTCAATTATAATATCTGAAAAAAAAAACGCTACAAAAAAAGTTCTCAATTAAAATTAGTTGAAATATTAAATTTTTCTTATCATTCTGTTATTGATTTATTTTATTTGTTAATTTTATAGTCACAAGGGCCACCACCACCACCACCAGAATTATTTCAACCCCAAGGATGCACTTATTACAATCCGGCACAACAACCACCACAACAGCCACAAAGTGCACCATTAAGGAGACCAAAAGCAGCGATCCCAATTTTACCACCGCCTGACAATACCCAACATCATCAAAATGGCAGAGGTCGTGGTCGAGTTATTACACAACAAATTCAAACTGCTGCACCTGGTTTTAATCAAATTTCAGATGATATTGAAACTCGTAGTGATGAAATTGATGTTGAAGCGACGGAAAAAGAATCTACGGAGATATTTGAAAATGCATCATCTTTAACGCCATCTCCACCATTAATAGAAACAGAATCACCAGTAATTATTGAAGAAACGGAAAAAGTTTCAGAAGTTATTGCACCACAACCGCTAATAGATTTAATGGAAAATAATGAATCGGCGATGATTATTGATAATTTATCAGATCAATTGATTCCCGATGTTATTGAATTACAGAAGACAATTGAATCTGCGGCAGAAATACTACCGATTAGTAATGAACTTATTAATGAAAAAAATGAAATAATTAATAATGATATAAAAACTACAGATGTTGAAATAACGAAAAACATTGATATTGGGACAATATCAATACCTGAAGCAAGTGAGGTAACTAAAGTAGAGAGTGTTGTTCATGAAAATCCTGTAGTGGAAGAAGCAGTTGCCTAAAAAAATTTTTTACTTTCAAATATAAATTAGAAAAAAAAAAAGCGTACAGGATTATTTAAATTGATTATCAAATTTGTTGATATCAAGACTTTTTCGGTCGGTTTATTTTTGCAATTGAACTCTATTTTGTTCAAAAGTCAGGATATTTAATGTGGCCGAATTTTTTAGGTGTAGAATTTCTTATTACGTGAATAATACGCGTAAAAGTAAAACGCTAGCAATCAAGGAGAAATGAAAAAAATATTGAGCCGGTGCAGTTAAATACACAAACAAATGAAATATGACAATGAATAGATATTTATTGTATCAATATTTATTGTTATTGTAAGTATACATCTGTAAACAATTTATTTAATTACGTAAGAATATAGAAATGATTGGTTAAACAAATAACCAAGAAAAAAATTAATCTTTTGCACGTACCAGTGTGTACGTATCAAAAAATTACTTGTAATAATATTCTTTTTTTTTTTTTTTATTTTATTTCATTTTTTTTCCATAGACTTTTTTTATAGGTTAATAATTGTTTGCAACTATACAGTGATTGATGCCTCAAAGTAGCCTATGCTGATAAAAAATTTTATTCAAATTTTTAAATTAAATGCGTACAAATGCCATAATAACTAAAAAAAAGTCGTGATAAATATAAATAAATTTCAAAAGTCTTTATGCCGATTATTGATGAAAAAATAACCTATTATGAATGATAAAAACAAAAATGCAATTATTATACAATAAAAATGTAATATTTAAGTAAATAGTATAGAAATTTCTTCGAGCAATCAAGTCTCCAAGACGCAATTTCAGATAAAAATTCATTTGAATGATATATTAGTTATGAAATTTAGTTGCAACTGTAAATAATGAATAATAATTATTAACATTTGGGATATGTAATAAATAAAATGGCGCTAAATGAATTCGCGATGAAAATTCACAAGAATGAATATTGTGTAAATGTTTGAAATAAAAAAAAAAAATTGTTGATAAAACAAAATTATGTGAAATTGTTATAAAAATTCGCTTTGTCGCGTTTTATGGTCGAAATAAAATTTAAAAAAATTCAGAAAGCTTTCACTTATACACATAATAAATATAGCAACAATATATTAATTTGCTTAATGTATAAACACATTTACATTTATATGATTAGAGTGGTTATTAATGAATTATCAGATCAAACAGAAAGAAAATAAAACAATTGACACTAATGTTATTTGTTTATTATATTTTTTTGTGAGTATAAATTATATTCAGAACACATTAAAAAATTCCACGTTTTTTCTTCTCGTATAGATTTAAAATTTTTATAGAAATTATTATCAAGATAATTCGTAATCATGCTAAATTGAATTGAATCCTAGTATCCAAATAAATACACGTACATTGTATTATATACCTAATATAATTACACATCTTTTATCTTGTACTACGTAAAATACACTCTATAAATATTTTGTATTGTTTAATATTCATTTGTTGAGTATTTTGTGTTCGTATATTGGGTACAAAATCAGATGATAAAATAAAAAAAAAAACAATGATCATACGGAAATATAAGAAATTTAATACAATAAAATGTTTTTTTTTTGTTTTCACTAATAAAAAAGCGAAAATTCATACATAAATATTTATATTTATATTTGTCAACACATTCAGTTTTTAATTTTAATAATTGTCCTTGCAATTAATTCTTTTCATCCAGTAAATTTTCTATATATTATATTTATATCTGATATAATTATTTCATTTACACACATCCACGCATAAAATTGTTTTGAGCTGATGAATTAAATTTCATTGATAACTTTTTTGTTAATTCTTCATGTGAATCCAGTCATTATTTCATCACTTAAATTTATATTTTATATTGAATATAATTAAGCGAATTAATTCAATGATATGTAAATAGATATATATGTACATAAGTAATTGTCAATATTGAATAAGTCAATGACACTTTTTTTCATTTGTTTCTGTGTTGTTTCATCAATTTTTTTAAATCAAAGATAATTATAAATTATTTTATTCATCCACTATTCAAACTCTGTTGTCTGCTCAATACAGCATTGAGCGGTATTAATTCACTATTTTGCAGTTGTTTATTATTAATATTCGATGAAGATTGTCCAACTTTAAATTGAGTTTGAAAACGTTCTTGTTGCTGTGAAGTATTTTTTTTCGATCCACGGCTATTTAATTTATTCGATGAGCAATAAAATGAACGTTTAAATTCTTTACGGAATTTTCCTGTAACAGAAAAAGAATTATAGTAAAATAATGTTTAATAATAGTGTCAACAATAGAGGAAACCAACATGCTTTCAATTAAATGAACTGTTGGCTTTTAAGTCTCATTAATAATGCGTGCTGTGTCGTTGTGCTTTTTACATTCGTCAAAGTGGAGCGCGCACACACGTTACTTATTTTACAAAGCTTCTATACCAATAAAAAAATTAAAAGTTCGTGCATTTAATAATTCATTAGCTTGTCACAATCTTCATCTGTGCACGCGCAAAGAAAAATAACATAATAAAAAAAAAAAGATAATTTAATTTGAATTGAATGAAATTTTCAGGAAATAAAATTATATAAATTTATAAATTTATTTTACCACTCATAAAATTGTAAATAATTGGATTCACAGCACTGTTTGCATAACATAACCAGTGAGCAATTAAACTGAAAGCAATTGTAAAATCATTTGATTCCAGACCAACTGATTGACTGAAAAAAAAAAATTAATATTGTGTTTAGTATTTAAAGGATGTAAATATATTAATGACAATTTAATTAATTTGATTATATATCTCTAAGTAAATTTAATTGAATTTTATTGAAATAATATTTATTTAATTACCGGAGAATCGTGAGTAAATGTACAGGTGCGTAACAAAGAGCAAATATTAATACAACAGCAACGAGCATTTTTGCTGCATTTCTTCTTGTAATTAGTTGGCTTTGTAAATTTTCATTTGTCGATAATGTTAATTCAGTGATTGGTCGAACGCTTTGTGTCACTGAAAAAAAAATTAATTCAGTGTACATTATATCAGAGATTTATTTTTATCTTTATTTAAATGTCTCAATTCTTATCATCACATTATACTTTATTATAAATAAAATAACTTTTGAACTTTGAAGCCATTGTATGTAGATTTTTCAATGAATTTCGTATTAACTCAAGCAGAATTTGTTTGAATATAATATAAATAGAACATTTAATTTACAATATGAAGTTGATTATAATTTTAAATAAATTTATATACGTACAATTATAGCCAGGTATTTCACTTTTCCACAAGACACGAAATATTTTTGAATACGCATATACCATAAATATTAATGGGCCAAAGTATAAACAAATTAATTGTATAATAGTAAATATACGTTCGTTATTTATACTCCATGATGGTGCACATTGGGTAAAAAATACAGTCTCAACTTTTAAATGTGATTGTGGAACAATATGAAGAACAATAACATCTGGAATATCTGAAAAAAAAAATAATAAAAATATAAATAATAAATTTTTTCTAAAATAAATTTATAATTTTATTTTTTTTATTAAATATAATTTTATTTTCTGACAATTATATATTACAGGAATTTTATTAACGTATTATATAATGTCATATTTATTTTATTTAATTTTATAACTGTTGAATTAAATTCTTACCAAAGAGAAATGAAACAATCCAAATAGAGAAAATAATTTTCTTCGCACGTTTCGTTGTTGATTTAAATTCCAATGGAAAACATATAGCATACCATCGATCAATTGATATTGCAGTGAGGGTAAATATACTGACACTTACTGAAACAGTCTGAAATATATAATAAATAGAGATATTAAAATTATTTATATATTTTTTTTTCTATCGAAATTATAATTAACAAACGTCTTTTTTTATTTCTATGTGGATTAATCTGTACATTATATAGTGAGTAAATATAAATAATGATAGCTTTATATTGTATTCATTTTTATATTATTTATTTATATACAAAAAAAATTATCGACAAATTGTATGTACAGGTAATTATTAACCTTATACTATTTTTCTCTTTTATCTCACCTTTCATCAATGATTTATATTATTTATTCTATAATATATAAACAAGGCTAATGTTTTTCTTGACCTAATTTTTTTTATTTTTTTTATTATTCCCAATGTTTTACGGGCACGCAACTCTTCCATAGTCAAAAAGTTGCTTTACTTATAATGTTAATTTAAAACTTTCCTTTATCATAAATTTTTTTTCTAATTTATTTCTTCCTAACAATTATCGTTCTTTTATTTTTTTTTCCCCCATTAAATACTACATATACGAAGGTATTTATTTATATGTTATTATATTAAATCGTATTACAAAATTTAAACAAAATAATCTGACTAAAAAAAAAAATGTTAAATAATATAAAAAAGAAAATAAAAATTGTATCAAAAATATTTTTTTTCTTATTGAGAAGCTGATTATTTATTACAAAATTCACATATTATTATTATTCATATTTAAATAATTATTTATTAATATATACAAGCATCTATACATGTATGTATAAATGTTTTTAAAAAAAATATTGAATTAAAAATTGAAAAAGTTGATTGAACTTCTTCGATATATTGATTATCTTGATTATAAAGGGACAGAGAGAATGAAAATGATTATTATCAATATAGTAGAACAGAGAAATCTGAAAGCTATGAGGACCCAAGTTGAGAATACCCTCATGAGTTAACAATCTAATAATATAATGAGATAATAAGATTTCCGATTTGTGTATGGGGTAGAAACTGCTGCAACCGTAACGTTATAATTACAATGGCAAATACCTTTGCACCACAAATAGATGAAGACATGTTAATTTAATTCCAACAAGGTATGAAAATTGATTTTTAGCTTAATTTTATCTTAAAATATATAGGAAAAATTCAAAATCACAATTATTACAATTTATTTATTATTTATTATACTATTTATGTCGTTTTATCAAATAAATATATTATTTAGTTAATTCAGATTATATTTAGAATGAAATTTATCTTCAAGTACATAAAAAGCAGCATAATATTTCGAGTTTTTTGTCATACTAAGACAAATGATTGCACACTAGACACATTGTGGAATCAGAGTGGTTCTATCGTGTAATAAAACTGCAATTCTCTCAATGATTTTTAAAAAATTTTATACAATCCAATATATTTAATTATAATTTATTCATTAACAATATTTAATAGCGTGTCTGTATTCAGAATTTTTAATCGTAATAGTATAATAAAAAAAAAAATTATTATCACAATTTTATTCTTGAAATATTGTAATCTAAAATAATCTCTATAAAGTTAAATAATTATTAAAAAATTTGAATATTATTACAGTACATGTACTATAATTTAGTAAAGTATTTAAAAAAATAAATGAAGATAAATTAACGACAGCCACATTTATCTAAAACCATATCGTGATATTTTTTTAAAACCACTTGATCATGATTGGCAAAATATAAAACAGACATCGGTGACAATTTAATCGGGACACAGCATGGCAATGGTATTTGTTTAGGATAAACTGAATGAAGAACTGTTTGAATTATCGCATGATTAGAATTATCAACATTTGATCCAACTGAAATTGTACATTCACCAGTGCAATAACCAACATTAAATCCATCTGGTGCAATGATCCATTCATTGAAATGAAGATCTTTAAATCGAACATAATAATCTACATTTGTGCATGGATTTGATGAAATTTCTTTATCAAATGATGTAAGTTTTTCTGTTAATCTTTCTGGAAATGTTACACTTCTTTTTTGTCTCAATTTATTCGTAATGTTTTGGATATTTAATTGAATTGATTTGTTTCCATTTTCACGATAATATGCAACCATAAATGTATGTTTTTCTGGATCACCATCAAATCCAACAATACCAATATTTTCAGGTTTCACTTCAGTTCTAAAATCCTTGTATATTTCTGTAGTAATTCGAAGTCCATGATTGTCATAACCATTTCTTATCCAATCAGAAAGAGTCTCAGTGATATCCAGTATTATCCAACCTTCATAATTAGCAGTTACATTGATAGAATTAATAAAATATCTTGATTTGAAGCCAGGACTCGGTTGAGATATTTGATATGCTGATAATCTGAATTTACGATTTCGTAATTTACCAAGAATATTAGAACCACGATAAAGTCGTAATTCACCATGAGTTGGTATTTCATCAATTCCAATTGAAGAAACGTCAAAATTCATTCGTGAAATACGATTAGGTTTTCCAATATTTGCTCGTGATCTCTGTGCAACAAAGCTTATCATAACATCGCTTTCATCAATGAGACGATAATCACGATCTGTTAATACAAAATTTCCAATTCCTCTTTTAGTTCGTTCAGACGAAAATGAATCTTCTTTTTTATTTGCTGATTTACGAGTATATTCATAAGCACTTGTTAAAAATTCTGATGCTGAACGTTTTCTAAGTGGCACTTTATCAAGATTTTTTGGATGATCTAAAAATCCCATAAGTCGTAAAATATCTTCTTCCACTTCAGTACGTTTTTTATTCATTTCTTCAGAATCATCGGAAAATTCACCAACACAATATCCACTTAACAATTGTTTCAATATTAACACGATAAAAAAAATACATAACATTAATTGTTTTCCAAGCATGTCGTTAAATTTATAATATTTATTCACTCAAAAATATCCCAGTTGTTTGAATTCATCAGTTGAATTTATTATTCAAACGTTGATATTAATTTCGAGATATTCAAACTAAGAAATTTCTGATTTGTGATAATATTTCATTACACTTTGTCCTGTACTGTTGATGAATTGTCAATAGACTGGAAAACTTCCGACATCAGTTAACAAATATACTAATACTATGTGTATAATATGACCAATCCAAAATTATTTTCCACCACTCTCTGTTTATATCCAACAATATTTCTCCACAACTGATATTAACATAAACGTTAAGAATAATTTATGATATGAAAAACAAAAACATTTGGGTTTTGTGTAAGAATTTTTGGATTAACAAAACAAATAAGGGGATAAACCCATTTTTATTTGGAAAGCCATGAACACAATAAAGTAATTAAAATCAGGTATAGAGCAAGGGAAAACTAGCCAACATGAAAAAGGTTTTAAAGGATTTAGTCTGAATGACCAGCTTAAATTATTTGCAATTTTATTTAATTTTAAAAATTTTGAAATATCCTGAAATACAATGAGGAATTATTTAAGACGTCATTACATCAATATGTCAAATTTTATAAGTCCATAATACGCCTTAGCAATTATCTATTGTATTTAAATGAGCATAGAAATAATAATTATTAATATATTTTATTATATTATAAAATATCATAATTATAAATATTTTTTCTTCATTTGAATTATTCAATGGAGGCGTCAGTGCAATTGGCAGCTAACAGCCTCGCGTTCTCAAAAATTATGTACTGGGTATGTCTTGATAGCCATACCCCATCAAACTCAATTTTGAATTTGATGCGCTATTAAAGTAGCGAGCACCCTTTTTAGATAAATTCACTCAAAATTCACTTTAATATATTATTTTAATCCCATTTTAATTATGAGAATATTTGATAATTTCGCCATCTGTTAGTAGTATACAACACTACTAATATAGATAATAAATTATTATCTATATTATTAATAATGTATTTATGTCAATTTTTAAATTTAATACTTGAAAAACATGTAATATTTCATTTGTTGATAAAAGAAAAATAAATTTGAATTAATTATGATTTAATATTTAGTGTAGACTTACTTGAAGATAAGGAATTATTTTGCATAGTTTATCGCCCAAAAACCATGTTTCAGTTATATCCCAAAGTACAGTTGATGGTAAACAAAATATTATTACCATAAGATCAGCAATTGCAAGATTGACAATGAAATAATTAGTTACAGTGCGCATTGATCGATTTCGATAAATTGCAATGCACACCAATGAATTACCAATTATTCCAATGATAAATACAATAATGTGCATTGCTATTAACAGCCAATCATAAATATCAGGTTTAAGAAAATCCGCAATAAGATCAATATATTCCTCGTCAGTTACGCAGTAATCATTTGTGCAATTTTTTTTAATTACATCACTAATATTTTCACTACTGTCCACTTCATTTGTATAATCATCCATTTTTATTTTTCATTGTTTATATTTTTATAAATATTTTGTTTGTTTATATTTATAAAATGTATTGTCACATGACAGAATCTGAAAATAATTAAAACAGAATAAATTATTTAATTGAATTAAAATTCTTGAGGAAAAAAAAAATAATTAATTTTCTATAAAAAACTATCAATTATAATTAAATGCATTATAAAAATTTATTAAAAAGAATTTTCATATCTATTTTATAAATATTCTAACATATTTGCATAAATATGTGAGAAGAAAAAAAAATAAATAAATCAAATGTTTTGATTAATTAAAGTCTACTTCGTGTCATATCTTTTTATATTGTTCGTATATAAAATAACAAATGTCGAGCTGAGCACAGGAATACCGAGATAGTATTATTTTTTATCGTTTAGCAATGTCTCCCTCACGTACCTTTACTCACACACATACACATACACGTGAGGATAATATATATAATATAACAACCAACCTCTATATTTTTATTTTATTTTTTTTTATTTTTATTTTGTATATCATTTTTCCGTATTTATTTTCACTCACGTTTGCATCTTTACTATCAAATATTTCACAAACTGTTTTAAATTCTCTCGACATCTTAATACCATTACAAACTCTATAAATGAAAATCTCATCCAACCATTTCCCAAAGTAATTCAATAAAGTTAAAAGAAGTGTTTAAACTTACATTCAACATTGAATCCGACAGCAAAATAATTAACTAATAAACAACTCAATAAACTTTATAATGATCCAAATAATTTTTTTTTTTTAATTAAAAATAAATATTAATCAACATCACAAACACTTTTTTATATTCATAATTAATTTTTATTAATATTGAACATGATGAATTATTTTTTGATTTTCTTCAATTTTATTTTTCACTGAGAAAAATATTTTTAATTTAATTAATCTTTTTAATTATAAACAAATGAACAATTCAACTGGGTGTGAATGATATTTGTTTACCCTTTTTGTATGGAAACATATCAAGAAATTTTTTCATCACGTTTTGTTATTAAATATCAGCGTCCGAGACCACTTTGAGGTGCGAATGTTCCGCCAGATTCTGTGAGACTGCGAGCGGCTGCTGTTGAGTTGTGCTTGCGTGCAGGTGGTATATGTACAATTCACGAGCTTACTCTTTACTATACAACAATACACAGTCGTGATTTACTTCAACAACTACTGCTATACATATATATATCTCTAATGAATACCTACTTGTTGGAATGTTTTAATTATCAGATATTGTATTCCTAGTAAAAATAATAAAATAAATATAATAATTCACTTGGAACTAAATATTAAATTAAATTTCAACACTTTATTTGTTTATTTTATTTTATAAAATGTTAATTTATCAAAAATATAATACAATAAATATTTACATTTGAATATAAATAATTCCCATACAACTATTGATAAGAAAATAAATGAATATTAATTATTTATGATTAAATAAATTTTGTAAAAAAAATTATTTCAAATTTTCTTTGAAACAAACGTGATAAAAAAAAGTAGACAAAAATGTTTGTCATAATATAGATTAATTTTATCGATTTCTATTCAAGACCATATTTTATTGTTTCCTTTGTAACAATATGTAATAATGAAAATAACATGTGTGTTCATGTATAATAAATTTTTATTGTTTCATTATTCATTTAAAATTATTGCCCTGTATGAAATTTTATATGATTTTATAGTCCACCCACTATTGTGTCATTAATTAATTGCGGATAATATCATAGTTTGTGCAGGCGATGCGCACCTAAATAATGAGAACATTGAAAATATAATATAAAGTACATTGTATATACATATCTGCTATACATATGCACATATAAATGTATACATAATATACTAGTACTAAGTTTTATTTCCTCAATCGATATAGTGTTGCGTTTATTTTTTACTTCATTTATTCTATTTATTTTTTAACTCGGACATTTTATGTACACATTTGCTTCAAATAAATTGTTTTTCATATATTGTATAACAGCTTATATACGACCAGTAGGAGGAAATAAAAATATTTTATCGTCTTTCTATATCTCCCATATACTACGTGTTAAATATAAATAATATTTCATGTGCTGCATTTTGGTAATACCACAAAACAAATAAAACAAATAATGTAATAAAAAAAAAATATATAAAATATAAGGATGAAGAATAATTTATATTCTTTGTTTATTGAATAAAAAATTTTATATTTTATCTTATAGGATATTGATATTGTTTATTGTTTATTTTTCTTCGATAATGTATATTTAAAAACAATTTTATTATTTGAATTCTTTGTGTTATAACAATAGAATGACACTAGATGTCAGTATAATTCAGTAACTATCATGCTTGTGTGATTTTATCGACTGAGGAAGAGATTTTTTAGTTGAGAATTTAAAACCAGATGACTTCATTGATTTCTTTAGATATTATTTTCTCACAAGTTGTGGAACCCAAGTTCATTTCGATATATAGAAAAGTGATGATTAGATCTTTTGGAAGTGTGTGCTAGTGATGGCACAGCTGAACATTGATCGCTAAGGTATAGAAATATAGCAGATCTGCTCAGTGAGTGTTGTCACGTGGTCGCTTCAAGTAGCTTGTGTTCGGCTCCCGATTGCGCGTATCATCAAATTCGTGATGTTTCGGCATCAAGGGTTTGTTGAAACGCCTGCACGGTTGAGTCTTCACGTCGCTCCTCGAACTACCGCGATTTCCAAATTGGGGGGCAATCGAATAGGTCAGACGAGGTAATTTATCGCTTCCATATACAGGCACTGCAGATTCGCAGTATGCCATTTTTTTCTTTGAATATCTTAAAGTTTATTTTGATGAAAAAAAATTTTTAATACCATTTTTTTCTTAGTTATAAAAATTATTGTATTGTTTATTAAAGTAAATATGATCATGCTTTAATGGAGAAATTATAAAATTAATCCTACTTGAGTTTTTTTATCAAGTATTAATTTTTTTCTGAGTTTCACAGTTTATTTCTGATGATATTTGATTGAATAATTGATCCCAAGTCCATACTTCGTCGGGTTCTTTAATTAATTTTTCTGGATATAATTTTTCTGTTAGTAGAGACAAATTAATGTCATCTAAAAATGCAAAAGATGCATTTTTTAGAAGATCTGTGTCGAGTTCTTTGTATGCTGCAACGCGATTTATTCCAACGCTGAATTGAAATAAAAATATTTCATTATTTATTGCTATTATTATTATATTTTATTTTAATTTACTTACGAAGGAGCATTTGCAACTTCGGCAAAAACATTTTCCTCAAGAATTTCATCAATATCTGGAATAACTGGAATATCTGAAAAAAAAATAATATTTCAATTTCACAGAGCAAAATTTAATTTTTATTCATATTTTCGTTATATTTTATTATTAATATCTCACCATCGTGAATTTCCTCTTTGTTTACTTTTCGTGATCGTTCCCTGGAGAAAAACCTATTATTAACAACAACATAAAACTTATGATACAATAAATCTCAACTTAAAATATCACACTCTAAACTTACTGCTCAATTAAATTCGTAGTCCGAACTCTGAAAATTCAATAATAAAATAAAAAATTTATTTCTTCATATTGTTTCAAATATTTTATTATATAATGTGGTATTTATTTATAGTGAAACAAACTTTTAAACATATTTCTAGATGTGCAAATGCATATTTAATAATATGTATTGCACTCACTTTCCGCTTTTGAGTTCATCGCCCCAGCCAGTTTTTCTCGTGCGTGGTGGTACCACTGGTGGAGCATTTGTTCGTATAGATGAGCTAGAACCAACAGATGCGGGATTCTCTAAATCATCATTGAATTTCTGATCATCTTGAGTAACATTTTGTCCAGCTCTTCTGCCTAATCTTGGAATTAACTGCTGCAAGTAATTCTTATCACGAATGGTTGATTTTGATTATTAAAAAATTCTCAACTTAAAACATTTATAAAAAATTATATTCAATCATAATTTCTATTTTTTTTTTTCAGAGAACGCATCTTATACCTTCTTTGATGATATTTCCAAATCATTGTTCCAATCCATGACAAAAATAATGATATTCTTGTTGAACAACAAACGACACTTATAAATAAATATTATTGGACCAATTGTTTTCAATCAGTAACCATAGTAACCAATGATATCCACGGATTTTTTTTATATATTTTACACACGAGTTGACATGCGCATTCTTATTTCAGATTTGTTCTCGCTCAATTTTGTACACATTGTAAATCCATAGAGAGGTTAGGATCCATTATCGACTCTTGTATCTAAAAAGCGGTCTCTATATTACCGACAATCAATTAATTGCATTATCTGCCACAAGATAAATTCTGGCGACTGCATCGAATTCTGACGTGTCTGTCACGAATTTCAATGGTTTTGCTACAAATTGTTTGAATTTTTATGGTGTACATATAATATCAACAATAGACGGCATATTCGAAGGAAATAAATATAATAATTATATATTTTAACTAATTGTTAAAAGCATGATATTTTTTTCTACTTCTTAAACATTATTATATTTCATTAAGCTCATACATATAATTATTGAATTGAATTGAATCAACGTGTCACAATCAGTAAGTTATTTTGAGGTTATAAACACAAATCCAAATACAAGTTAAATACATTTAAAAAAAAATAATTTGTTATAATATTTTATTAATATATTTAGTTTATCATTGTTATAATATATAACTGAATAAATTTTTATGAATAATTATTTGATGAATTTTATTAATTGTTATTTCAGAGAATAATTTTGATCCAATGGCAGGACAACAACATCCATTTCCCACCGGCTTTCCAACCCCACAACAACAACAACAACAAGCCATGCGAAGTCAATTTGGTGGAGGACAAATGGTTCCAAATTTGATAACAAATCAACCCCCAGGTGATTGGAAATTTAGGAAAAAAATTAATACTGTATTTTTTTTTTCAAGCAATTAATTTTAGTCATGTGTTTTATATTGATTAAAAACAACATATTCATAAATTTTCATGCAGTATTTATTATTTTATATAGGAATGGTGAATACTCAACATCAATCATATGGAATTGGAGTTGGTGTAGGTGGTCCTGGAGTAGGTGGAGTCGGTGGAAGTGGGGCTGGTGGTGGACCAAATCAAATGGGAATTGGTAATAGTCAACAAGTAATGGCACAGCAACAATTAGCTCAACAATCAGTCGCTATGCAACAACAAATTCAACAAATGCAGCAGCAGCAGCAACAGCAGCAGCAACAACAACAAATGCAATTGCAACAGCAACAGCAGCAGCAACAAACAGGACATGTTACACAAAATAATCCAAGTGGTAATCAAGTTCAAACACCACAAACTCCAGTGCTTCAATCACAACCACCAACACCACAGCAACAACAGCAGCAACCACAGCAGCCCCAACAGCAGCAACAACAGCAACAGCAACAAAGTAAAGAATTTAATACTGTGAGTTTATGTAAATTTGGGCAAGAAACAGTGCAAGATCTTGTTAGTAGGACACTTGAAGTATTTCAAACGTTAAAACTTCTTCAGCCACCCAATGGTAAGTTGAACAATATATTTTTATAAATTATTCATTTGTTCGTTTATTTTATTTGATTGATAATTATGAATTATTTATTGTTTTTAGGTACAACTCAGGGTTCAACGATGGCGAATGAAAAGAAAGCTAAAATCCAAGAACAATTGAGAATGGTCAAAATTTTATTCAGACGTTTGAGATTAATTTATGAAAAGTGCAATGAAAATTTCCAACTTCAGGGTATGGAGTATACGCATATAGAAAGTTTAATACCATTGAAAGAGGAATGGGATATGAAATCGGATGAAAAGAAAACGTCGGAAACATATAGATTAGCGTGTGAAGAAAATAAAGAAGCTATGGAAGTAAGAAAATTATTTTTATTTTCATATAAAACAAATTTTCAAGTTTCAAAAATTTTATATTAAATTATTTTCTTTTTTTTTTGCAGCAAGTTATATCAAAAAATCGACATTTAAAGGAAATAATTGACCATCTACGACGTATAATATCAGAAATAAATACGATGCTTAATATGCGACGTTCATAAAAATATTATCCTGTAAATATCATTAAATTATTATTTAATAAAAGTTTTTTTTTCTTGTCTTCCATTATTCCGATGGTTTTATGTCTTTTATATCGAAGCTTATCACATCAGTTGCTCGAAGTATTGCTTCGGGTACTTTACCCAATGGAGTCTCTAAATTTCGAACAAATATATCCAGACAGTCTACATCTAAACCATGAAATTCACCAGGAACATGTGAATTTTCATATAAATGAAATGTCGCTTTTCTTCCTATAATATAAAGAAAAAACGGTTAGTAAAAAATCAATTCACATATATAAATATTTATACATAATTTTTCCTTACCAATAGAACCTTTGATAAATTGTAAAAATCTTTCCCTCAAAAATGCACGTGCTTCTTGCATTTCAGGTTTCGCAAACTCAGGCTGCTCCATAACCTCTTCATTTTCCGCATCATTTTTACTATCCATTATTTTTCAATTCTTTTGAAACAATTAATTATTATAAAATATAAAAATTCAGTTGTTTGTAACATCAACACTGAATGAAAACAAGGAAAGAAGAATCCTGTCTATTTATAATGCCAAAAGTATGAAAAATTTCTCATATGCACGCTGACGCCATTGCTACAAGATTTTTATTATCGACAACTGATGATTAAATTTCATTTTAGAGATCTACTTTACTGACTATAACAGAGGTCTGTCAAAATCATGGATTTTGTTTGTGATCTAAGTAAATTATAAAGTTCAAAACCAATATTTTTCTTATATAAAATCGTTCATGCAGAATTTACAGTAGTAGTTTAACCTAATATGAATGACTTCCTATTCCAGAATTTATGAGATTCAATATTATATGATTTATTTATTTTTTGTATAGTTTTATTTAATATTTCACTTTCGAATTGTCTATTTTTTATCATAATTGACTCGTAAACTTTTCCATTGTGTTTATTAATTATCATATGATAGTGTCCTTTCTTTTTCATTTTATGATACAAAATATTTTCAAACATATAAATAACAAGTAGCTCATGATCCAATCAGCAAACCTGTAAACCTTTTTGTATATCAATAGAGCACGCACTTTCATCTAAACACAATGAGGGTGTACAATATATTATACCCGCATAAATGTTCCCTCACTTAGGACCACTTTGTCTACCTTGTCTCTTTAGAAATTATTTTCAGTACAATATTTCTCTTGACAAGTAGCAAACGTAAAAATGTTTTCACAACTAAAGTTGTTGGGTATAATTATCATTATTGTATTTTTTTATTTAAATGGCAAGTATAAATAATAAAAACATTATGAAGGAATAAAAAAATATTTACGGAATTATTGTGCTTCATAATATTAATATTTGTATTATTATTTATTTTTTAGAAAGTGACGGTGGGGTAATTGACAAATCTACTGCCAATCTAAGTTCAACGGTTTATCAAAATGTCAAATCCATAGAAATCTCGACAAAAATAAATCCAACGTCACCACCAAATCCAAACCACCAATCTAAAATACATTTAATTCCACAAAACATTCCACAACCAACGAAAAATAAACGTCAAGGTAAAATATTTTCTGATTTATCATTTTTGACTGGTTTGGGAATCGGAAGTTTGGCCACTTCAGCAATAATTCCTAGTAAAACAAAATCATCATCTATCAATGAACCAAATCTCTATAATATTTCACAATCAACGAATCATTTATTAAATGAAGCAGTAAAATCAATGCAGGAAATAGTTGAACAATTGAAGACACGTTTTCCTACAAAGGAAACGATAAATATGGAACCATCATTGCCACAACCAATACCATCATCATCATTATCATCAACGTCAATGATTAATAATCGACCAATGTTGACATTTAATAATGAAGCAATTGATGATTCGAATCAAATTGATGGAACGTCAGACATTCGAGTGTTCAAAAAAGCCGATGATCAATTCACTGTTTTAAACTGTACAGCTTTGAAAGAAATCATTAGAGAAACAATTAAGGAAAATAATGTAAAGAAATTATTTCTATAACTTTATTAAATTAATATATCTTTGTTTTATTTATTTCATCATTGAGAATAAAGTTTGGAATTTTTTTCTTAGGTTTATAATGAACAACGACAAGCAACACCATCAGATGACATGGAGACATCTTCTGTGACTACAGATTCATCAAAGGACACTACGACAATGTTAACAATTCCTGATTCAACTACGCAACAGCAACGACCACAAATTAATGCAACTACAGAATATCCTGGTTATTATGGTGGGAATTCACAAAATATCAGTGGAATTAGTTTTATCAGTGGCTCTTATCCATCAACATCTTATGGATATCCAAATATGATTCAAAATATTAATGGTCCACTGCCAATTTATCCATCAGAACCATTTCATCATCGTTATCAATATCCACCAGAGTATTATCAGCATGAAATCATTGATGAATATCCGCCAGACAGCTCAATCAATTCTAATCATCATTTTTCAAGTGTACCTGAACATTGGCCTATATATCCACCGTATGCCAAAGCTAGAAAATTTTCTGCGCCAGGTAATAATAAATTAATTGGTGGAAATGGTTTCATTCCATTAAATAACATTGGATAATTTATTGTCTGAATTATTTATATATTATTCAACAAAAATTTATCATCATTATACAATGTTGAATTTCAATGAAAACAATTCATGATTTTTTTTTTTATATCAAATTAGACAAGTAATAAAATTTTATAATTAACATAGAGTGTAATATATTCTATGCAAGTAATATTTCTAAATAATAAATCTGAAATATACGAAAAATTATTCCTATATATAATATAATTTAAAAAATTTATATTTACACAATTGTGAACATGAAGATAATTGAACAGATTGTGGAATATATTATCAAGGTGAACGATAATTATGTTCGAATTTTTAAAGTAGATATATTTTTGATTTTATTCTGTCTTGCAATGAAAATAATCGAATAAGTGCAATGAATAAAAGTGGATATTTATTTAGATTTAAATAGAAAAATAAAATCTGCAGTTATTCCAGTCACATCAGCCAATGAACGATGTCTCGTCAGTCAGCAAAAAGAGCCAATGAACGCCTTGTGTATGAATATATTTCTCTGTGTATGTGTATTGTGATTCCATGAGTAAAAGTACTAATTTATTTTTGGACCGGATTGAAGATTAAAAGAGGGGATGAGTTTGAGCTCTCATCTATTTACAGAATCCTGTCTCTAACGTCTCTCTACTGTACATTTTCAACACATATACCTATACATATATGTCCATGGCAATAGAAATAAAAAAATAAATAAAACAGGTACACACACACACATAACAACACTTAAACATTTATATTTAAATTTATTTCTCCATTTATTAAATTAATATAAATAAAAAAATTATCTCAAAGATATTTACTGAAAATTTCCACCAAACAAAAGTGCAAAAAAAATTTATTCTCCACGCATTCTTCTCACCCTTAAAGGAAATACTTTAGCATATACATATAACAATCGAGAGAAAAGATAAAAAAAAAAAATTATGTCTATCTACATGAAATCTAGAACTGCATGAAACGGATCTTTTTAAAATTGTAATTTACATATAAAAATATATACACATATATTTACTGGTTTGTATGTAAGAAATATCGGGTGGGGTTGACGCCCTCGGATTTCCGGCCCTTACGGTGCGCTTTTGCTCTCTCTTCCCTCATATATACATACATATATTCAGTTCTATTTTCTCCTCTTTCTTTTTTTTACTTCAAGCCACCTTCTGTCTCATCGCACGGTGGCGACAAACGCGCGCACGCATTTCCCCTTCACCCGTTATATATTCTTTGTTTCTTTTTTTTTTTCCCCCATTTTATTTTGTCGCCACGTACCCGAAACCCAATAGCCTCGCAGCAGCAGCTTCTAGGACACTTTGGTACCGGAATATTTCCTGTGTGCTGCGCGCACGAGCCGGATGACAAACCGCAACTTCAACAGTTGCATCTTCTTTATATTATTGTTTCTACATTTTTGTTACATTAATATATATCAAAATTCAGACACAAAATTATCAGTCTACTAAAACACATAACTATTATTTAAATATGAAACAAATAATAAAATTAAATTACAAATATTAAATTTGTAATTTATTAAACTTATCATATTTATTTATTTATTTATTTTTTTTGTGGTTGGAAAAATCAATGGGGTTTTATAAATATGTATTAATATCTGCATCGTAGACTCGTGCTATTATTAACGCCATTGACATTAAGGGGAAGAAAAAATATAATAGCTTTTCCCCCTTTTATAATGTCGATCGCACATGCAGGATCGATTGAACATACTACGCGATGATGCATCGAAAATATATGTACTTTTATATAAAATGCAAGGAGATGAACGCTTACAGATATATATGTATATATATAGGGAGAAAAAAAATAGAGGGATGTGCAGTAGAGAAAAATAATTGTCGAGAGGCAGTAGAGGAATAAATATATGTGCTTATGTGATCCGAGGGGCGGAAAGACATAGAATGAGATGGAAAATGATGCTTGGTTATATGAGAGACAGCTGTGGGGCAGCTGGCAGCGCGTGCCACAAACCTATGGGGTCTTCTTCCCAACCCAGTCCAGGAGCAACCATCAAGAGCTGCTCTGTGGTCTATGTACGCGTTGTTGCTATATGTGCTTGTAGAATCCATTCAATGCAACACCAAATGCACTTATATGCATGTTTATAAATTAATGCAGCATTTAATTAATGTCACAGCAGGGAAATCCTGTGAATCAACGTGACTATTTGATTCCAAAAATTAAAATCGAGCTATTTTATATAGTGGAGAAATTAATTTAATGGAAATATAATTTAATGTGTTGAATTATAATTTTTTTTTATTTTGATATTTTTTGTTTTGTAGTTAATTTATTTATTTATTTTTTTTTGAATTATTTTTAGCAATTTGTGGGATGCAAATCAAAGGTTTAGATTGATGAAGGTGAATGATGCGTGTGTTTAAAGTGCAATATATCAGTTTGATTATGTATTTTCTTTTATACTCTCATTATCGTATTTTTTTTTTTTTTTTTTTTTTTTTTTTTTTTTTTTTTTTTTTTTTTTTTTTTTTTTTTTCATCATCGACTAACAGCTGCCATCGAGTCCAACAGTTAATTCCAACAGCTGATGTTCCGGCTGGGTTATATTATATATCGAAACCCGCGTGTTTGTATTGCATATAAAACGACGACCACCTCGACCCTTTACACACGAGATATATCCAAACATTGAAACACTTATGTGCGTTCATATTGCACAAGTGTAAAAATAAAAAAAATAATTTTGTTAAAGTATACTTATTAAATATGTGAAGAGACTTGGATACATTTTTTTTTCGATGTTAAAAAATAACATTGAAATACATTGACATGGTACTAAAATTAATTATTTTTAAATCATCATTGACGATTGACGACAACGAAAAATATTAAAAAAAAAAACAATATAGGGGCAAAATGACGCACGAAAGTGTGGAGAAATGCGTTTGAAAATATATATAATACATGTGTGTATATAAATGTATAGATATATATGTATATACATATGTATTGTGCGTGAGCATTAGCGACAGAGTACATAGATAGAATTTAAGTTTAGCAAGAATAGCAACGGAGAAACTAGAGCCGACTGGCGGGCCACAGAGTAGTTTATAGATTGGGCGCGTCGCGACGTCGAGGTAAGTGTAATAAGACAGACAAAATTACATACATGTTCTGTACATATACGTATACATACACTAATAATACATAAATCAAAGCCATTAAATTAAATCCAAAACTGAGGGAAATTCTGTTGACAATAATTTGTATAATAAAATAAATTAAACCTTGAACCGATTCCAAAATATAAAATAAAAATATTTAAATTGATATCCTTGAAAAAAAATTAATATTTCTCTTATAAATATATAAATATATTTATATTTTTATTATATATAATAATATATATATATATATATATATATTATATATAAATAAATTAATATATAAATAATTATACAAAATATATTATTTATTTACATCCATTACTGAGAAATGAATTTTTATTTTTTTATAAGCTTTATAAAATTTTTTTTTTTGTTTTGGTTTTGAGATAAGAAAAATGTATGTGTGTTTGCTATATAAAATTACACGTGTTAGAAGCGAAGTTTTATATTTTTTATGTCTTTCTCTTAGTGAGGTTGAGTAAATGAGAGTAAGTGAGAGATAATATAGAATGAAGAAGCATGAAATAAAGAGTAATAGATGGAGAATAAGTAAGACAAAGAGAATATATGTGGGACTGGGACATGTGAGATAGAATGTGCAGTGCAAGTGAGTTAAACCAACAACTGACGAAATGGGAGAAAATATATAAGTGGGGATAGAATTGAGACGCGATTCCTATGGCCAATAGACATCAGCGCCCCAGGAGGCATTGACGAACCAGCATTCGTTGCGCAGCTGCCCCTCTGAGTCTTTTTCTTCGACATTCGCATTCGCACGTGGATCTTTGTTCGTAACGGGTGTGCGCGCGCGCGCCCTACAAAAAAAAAACATAAACTCATGAGAAATTATATCAAAACTACGTGCTAAAATTTAAGATATATATTATTAAATAATAATATTTATTACAATTATTAATAATTTATAAAAGTGTCGTATTTGAAATTTCAACGCGAAACCGGAGAGAAAATAAACAAACAAAAAAATATATATTTGTAATTTGCGTGTAAAAAAATATCTAAATAGTTCACTTGTATATTTTTTTATTTTTTTCACAGACAATTTATTTGTGAATTGTTGATGAATTTTAAAGGTATCAAAATTAATTTACTGTGGGTGTAAAAAATTCATTAGTAAAAATTTACTAATAATTTTATTTACCAATCAAGTGTGTAACTTGGAATAACATTCAACAGCATCATCATTTATTTCTTGCCTGTGCGCAAAATCGGATATTATCTTTGAATTTTTTATTTAAGTACAAGAAAAAAATTTATTTCACGAAGATATTGTAACATCACAAATATACAAAAACACATTTAAGTAAGTGATAAATATTTATTTATTTATTTTTATTTTCGGGTTTATATACAACTATTATATTTATACATGCATACACCCATGAAAATGGCGAAAGTGCGTTTGTGTATCTGTGTGTGTGTGTTTAGGGAGAATAAGAAAATACTATGAATGTCGACGCGCGTTTAGTCTATTACGCACAAAATATATATTGGATCGATAAAACGCGTGTAACAGCTGTATAGTCCTTAATAATCAAGAGAAATAATTCAAAATTTATTTAATAATAAATAAAACATATGAATTTATTTATATAATGTACATATGTATAAAATATAAATTACACGAAATATTTTTAATTGAAGATTGAAGAAGAAAAAAATTATTTAATTTTATAACTATTATTTTTTATTGAATTATTCGTCACAGGATAAGTCATACAATATATTTAAAATATAAAATCTTACGTTTTCTCAATGGTATAACGATATTTTATATATAAATATACATACAAGTATGTCTGGTTGTATGTATGTGTTCATTTGTGCTGAGGCACGTGCTTGACTTTTACCGTGTGTTTATTAATAAACTTAACCGCAGTTGGATATAGTCTACATATATAACATTCACAAAAAGCAAAAAGGCTTCTCATCTTGTTCAATAATAACATAGAAAAATTCTAAACGTTACAAAAACGAAATTTATTCATAAAATATTCGGTCGATCGAAAATGTTTTTGTGTGCATTTTTATTAATTTTGTTTAATAAATAATCATTTTTTCCGGTTCGGCATTTTGAATTTATACACTAGATTGCAAAAGGTTGTAAATAACAAGGGTGATTGCATCATTGATTAAAAATAAAAACTTTTAAAAATTTACTTTACATTACTTTCCGATCGACTTAATAAATTAATCATTCAACTGCGCAACTTTTAAATAAAATTAATTAATTAATTTAATATTTATTACTCCATCAGGTCATTCAATTTATTCTCATCGGTATTCAAAATCTCCCAAAGGTTCTATCAATAAATTTAATACATTATATTAAAGATAGTTTCGGTTGGTTTACAATTCACAGGACGAATTATTTTATATATTTTCTCTATAAAATTAAATACAAGTGCCTCTGTTTGCGTTAAAACCCCTCTCTCCCTCTTTCTTTCACCCTCTTATACATACATATAAATGTATATACTACATATGTATGTATCGTATTTATTTCCAAACCGTTTGGTAAAAATGCACAGGCCCCCATGTGCCTTTACCTGCGCTCCATGTTACCACCATGAGGATATTTTTCTTTTTCTCTACCAAGTTCTATTAATGCGCTTGTTGCTTCGTGTGCACACTACTACAACACAATGATCCGTTCATAATAATAATATTTTTCATACGGCGGCACCGGTTCCTGCAACAGCAGCTGTCCATTTGTGTTGTTATGTTGAGCCTTGCGCATACAACACACAAAACGCCATGCTGCTTTTATGTATGTAAGCTACTGCTTATGGGTCATGTGCAAATTGTTGCTTTGGGTTTAAATAGGAATATAATTGTAAAGAGGATTAAAATTAATTTATAGAGGGAATATTATTGATGAATATATAAATTAGTTGGTAATGTATTTGATAATTATTAAGGGACAATTGTCTATTGAAAAGAAAATAATATATTGAAGGAAAATCGTTTGAATGACCTGGGAATTTATATTTAAGTATTCAAAATTATTTTCAGTACATTTATGTATGTGTGTGTGTGTGTGTGTGTTTTGTATTGAATTTTTGTTGTAATTATTAGTTGGGGGAATTGGTAGAACTGGAAATTTAAATAGGTATAACAAATTGACCCCATTTGCGCGGGAAAAAATATGAATCTTTAAATTTCAAACACACCTGGCATATTCTTTTCATTTTATTTTTTTTTTTCTTTCACCTATTGTTATATATAAATTTGTGTTTACACAAGTTTTTTTTTCCCGACCGTTATACCAAGTATAAATAGTGTATGTTTGATATGATAATAATTCTAATGTTTTTTATTTTTTGATTGTTTTACAGAATATTTTGTGCTCAGATGACGTCTGTGATACATTGAGATAAAGTAGACTAGTCTTTTCTTCTTCAAGAGGAAAGGAAAATTAATAAAAGAACAATTATAATTGTAAACGTGGAGAAAAAATTGTTTGACATATAAAATACGATAATGTTGATGCCAGGTGCGACAGGATTGGGTGGTGTTGGTGCAGGTCCAACAGGGCCGGATGAGCTTGTATCAAGTTTAGGTGCCCTTGCTGGTGTAACACCACAACAAAAAGACACAACATGGACAAAATTATTTGTTGGTGGTTTACCATATCACACAACTGACAAGAGTCTACGGGAACATTTTAATGTTTATGGTGATATTGAAGAGGCAGTTGTCATCACAGACAGACAGACGGGCAAAAGTAGGGGATATGGATTTGTAAGTTTGTTGTGTTTATTTTTTATTTTTATTATTTATTTTATACTCATGTATAAATATTTTTATACAGCTACCTTTTCTTTATTCTTTTTTATTACATCCTTCTGTCACACAATAACGACTTTCCCCACATGGTAAATACATTCACGTTGGAAATAGAGTATGCAAAACGGTGAAACCTATTCATTACTTCATTTCCATAACGGGAAATCGCCTCTTGTTTTCTTTTCTATATTTTTCTTTCATTATTTTTTTTAAATTAAACACGATTAAAAGCATTTAAAAATTTTATTTCAATCTCGATTGTTTCTTTTGCTATTTTTTTAATTTGATATTGCATTAAATAATAATTGTGTTTGATAAAAATTTTCGTATGTCACTGTTTTGGATTTGTTTTTTTTTATCTCCACAATTTTTGAATTTTAAATTGTATGACATTTAATGATTACTAATTGTTGATGTATTTTTATCAAAGGTAATTATGGGTGATAGACCAGCAGCAGAGAGAGCGTGTAAAGATCCAAATCCTATTATTGATGGACGTAAAGCAAATGTTAATCTTGCAATTTTGGGAGCTAAACCCAGAGGCAATCTACAAGCAAGTAAGTTTTAATAATTATATTCATGTTTATATCCATATGTAGATATACATTTTTTTCCCTTATCGCAAAAGCCTTTAAAAACCTATTTTAATCTTGCCCAGTATATAGAACAATAGTTTAGATTAGCTCCCTATCGGTCTTTATAACCACGCATTGTTATTATAGTTTACTGTAAGTTGAACCATAAGAACGACAACCTGTTACGTCTTTACGCACATAACAATTTCAATTATTATTTTTATATTCAGTTTCTGATATTATTAATTTTTGCATAAGCAGTTATAGAAGAAAATCAACAATTTGTATTATATGTAACTATTTTATCCTATTTATATAAATTAAATATCATTGAAATATTGTAGTTGTTGAGGATTTGTGCCAAAAGTTTATGAAAATCCATTTAGGCTTTTCTATTTTTATTTTTTTCTACTTTGTGACTGTTGATTTAGTTGTGACATCGTTTGTTGGATTATTTAAATATTTTTTATGGCAAATTTTACGTGTAGCGTAAAATTCTTTGAAATATTATATTGCCTTGTTGATGGTTTGTTACGAAAATACATTAAACAACAATTATATAAGTTTAGTCATGTCAGGTGTTATAATATTGCCAAGAAAAAAAATATAGTAATTTATTATTCTATTTTGGCATCTAATTTTTAATTCTAATAATTTATTCAGGCGAAAAATGAATTTACATTAGAGCTTTATGACGTTTAGATAATTACACTGAGAGAAAAAAATGATATTAAATTATAAAAACAATTGTAACTGATGATAATTAATATACAATGAAAAAGTTTTTTTATATATGAAGCGTTGAAATGAAAATAAAAATTAATTGATGACAAACACATAGACGAATTGTCCCCTGAGTCATTTTTGGTCGAATGATTCGCGTTGCATTCTCAAATGTGTTGCACATAGTGTGGCTGTCTGCCAGAAATTGTTTTGCATGTCGTCGTCTACATGGCCTTCTGAGTCTAAAATAATTCAACTTACCGTATGTCAAAGTAAAAAATCACAAAAGTCTCTTTGTCATCAGACATTTTAAAAGTTTAATTCATTTTCAAGTATATAAAAAAAATATAATCATTAAATATTAATTCATGATTTTTATTTATAGATATTGTTGGGTTAAGGTGAAAGTATGTGGATATAAAGAGACAAACTTTCGAAATAAATAACAATAGTAGCAACGGCTTTTAAAGAAAATCAATAGGTTTATCGATGGCGCACATCAATGTGACACGCGGACGCTGCTCTATATCTTATACCTATATAATTCACTGCAGTTTTTTTTTTTTTCATGTAGTATATGTATTAAATGTAGAATGAAAAAAATAGAAAACCATTACTGTGATTAGAAAAATGATTATTATCTTATATAATAAGTGAGAATCCTCATTGTGCAGGATAGTAAATTATAGGTTAATATATTGGAATGTGAATTTATTATTTAATTTTATTTTTTTTTTCAGCATTTCCATTTGCTGCAGGGATTCGAGCTGGATATCAGGCAGTTTTGCCAAGTCAATATGGGTAAGTTTTTATTTTTACATGGTGTTATTTGATCTATTTATTCATTTTTTAGTCGCACTCTACTTTCTCACAATAAACGAATAATTATTAATAGATGTTGGACATGGAAATTTTTCTTTTTCCCCCGGACAACAAAAAAAAAATATTAAACACGAAATATTTTTCTATATTTGGTATTTAATTTATCGTATATTTTTTCGTATACGAATTTATTTTTTTAATTGAACAAAAATTTAATCAGGGAGTTGAAAAAAAAATTGATTTTTAATTTTATGAATGATTCTATATGAACATTCGATGTTTTGCGACGGTTTATTTTTTTTTTCTCGTTTATTCCCTATTGCTATTTAAAACAAAAATGTAAAATAATATTTCAGCATCTCGATGAGGGTGCAAGAAAGCACTGCAAGGAGTGATGAAAGGGGATGGGGTTAAAGGAGACGAGAATGAGAAGAACATTGCGACATTCTCGCGAGAGTTCATATAGTGAGAGGCAGTGAAAATGAAAGAAAAAAAAAAAGAAATGAAAAAGAAAAAAAAATAGTGGGAAAGAGAAGAACGGGAAGCGAGAGAAAAAGAGAAAAAGAGGGAGGGAGAGCGAGAGACTGGAATCATGAGTACATATCATTATCTTGAATATATTCTAATAATACACGTATATATATTTTTTTTTAATTTTTTTTATTATTTTTTTACGAGGATGACCGAATTTTGTTGGGGTGTGTTTTTTTTTTAATTCTCTTCTTTTTTTTCTTTTTTTTTTTAAATTTGGTTTTTTCATTTCATTTTTCACAATTTTTTTTAATGACGTGAAAATTGGTTGCAATTGTTGAGAGATTTGAAGTGAAATTTGTTTTTCTTTTTACCGATTGTTTCTATTTGGTTTTCATTTTTTTTTGTTTTTACTTTTCATTTTTCTAATTTTATTTTATTTATTGATCTCATTACTATTTACACACTGATTAATTTTTTTTCTCTTAATCAACGTTGAAGTAGTTAAATTAAATATAATTGAATTAATCGAATCGTTTTCGTGATTGTGATAATAATTTATAGAATTTAAAAAAAAATTTTTTTATAAATATTTTAAAATTTAAAGTGAGATTTTTGTCTCGCATGTCTGTAATTCTTCACGATTTATAAATAAGAAAGAAACTAAATCTAATATCACGAATTTAAATATAACGTAACAGCATCATTTCGATGCTATCTTTTACTTAAAATTTTTCGTTATTTTTTTTTTTCCTCACTTTTGAGAGACCACAACGATGACTGCACGACTTATGAGCTTTTTTTTTATCATACTAGTGGTATCGATTTATTAAATAGCCACGTGTCGGTATATAAAAAATAAAAATTATATCTATATACATAAGCTTCTTCGCTTTTGATCTCTCTCTCTCATTATCGGCATTCTATAAAAATATTAATTCTTGTTTCACAGCCAATATCACGTGAACAATTAAATTTGTATATGCACAATTCATAAACTATCATAATTTTATTCAACATTATTAATTTACTCTTCATCCAAGATTTGACGAACGATACATAAATTATTAATTATTTTTCTCTCATTTAATTCGATTTGCTTCGAATTAAATTAAAAATTTTCCAGTAGATTAATATTAATTAATTTTTGTTTTATTTTCTTTCGTTTATAATTGAAATTGAATAATTTATATAATAGATATCTCAAAAAACGCTCGATCTAACAATTTAAATAAATAAATAAATAAATAAATAAATGAACTTTGATTTATTTAATAATTATTGAAACAAAAATTTATGTATATTATACATTAACTTTTGCGTGTGTGGAGAAAGCTTACACTACACTTGGTGTCGCTATGGTGTGATTGTTGTTGTTTATTGTTGTTGTTTTGTTGGTTTTCCTCACTTTGTTTCAGTAATTTTATTTTTGTTGTATTTTAATTATTTATTTATTTATTTATTTTTCATATTTTTTTGGTGTTGTACGTGAATTTTTCAATCTTAACCCACGCGTGTCGCGGTGCCTTTGAATATTTCATCAAAGGAATGCACAAAAAAATTACAAATCAACTGTAAATAAATGTAAAATATAAATTAATTAATTTCCACGAGATTAATTAAAACAAAAAATAAACGGAATGATTCGAGGCAACTGAGTGTGACTCTAGTGTCTAAGTAAACGTTAAATAAATAAATAAATATAGAACTTGCAATAATTGTCGCACAAACATCAACGGAAAATATTTAATTATTCAAATACTATTTATTTTTTCCAAGCTATTTAAATTATTACCAACGCTTCTGACGTGTTGAAAAATTGTTTGTCGATTTCCATCAATAAACATAAAAGCTCGTGTTCTATTTCCCTATCAACATTCACGCAATTTAAATAAACAGCTCATCTCAGCATAAATTTTGCACATCACGCAAAAAACTATTGTCAATTACATACTCTCGCACGAGTTAATTATGTACAAGTGGATGAATGAATGAAACACATACACCTGTTAAATATTCCATTCCAATAATTTTCTCATATACAAAAAAACCAAAAAAAAAAAATAATTTAAACATTTTTTCATTTGAAAATTATTCATCAACATTTTTCTCCATCATAATAAATTAATTTAAATATTCCCCGAGTAAAAAAAATTATTCAATTAATTTCTCAATGAAAAAACAATCTCTCATACATAACTATCACAAATGCAACTTTTCATTTAACTCTTAAAAATATCTACATATTTTTTTTTTTTAATTTCTTTTCTTCTTTCCGGCTTCTTTAGTCGGTTGTCGCAAGTCGCGTAAAGACAACACGACGCGTGAAGAGTATTTCATCTCCGCCATATTTTTTTTTAGTTGGCTCTGGTCCAGTCTTTATTTAGATCCACCTGCCTGACGATGTCTGAGCTTGACGCGTGAATACATATACACATTTATAAACTAGTATACTTAAAGTATCAACTGTATTAGTGTTGAAGAGATTTTACCGCCCACACATGTACAACGTTTCTATATATATATTTATATTATACATATATCGTTACTCATTTCAAAGATTTAAAGGAGTAGCTAATTCCCTCTTTTCTAATTCTATGTCTCACGCTTGTCTTCACTCTCTTTCGTATTTTCTCTCCTCATCACGCGTTTATTTCTGTGTACACAGCACCTGTCATGTTCGCCATACAAATTTTGCTGTGACTATATATTCCCTTTGATATATATACATAAATTTATAAAACAAAAAAAAGAAATACATCATCGCGTTGTATATAATCCCAAAAATAATTTTTTTTTTTAATATAATTCGGGTCATTTTGAAATTTATTAAATTAAATATAAAAAATAATATTAAATAGTATCTAATTTTATGTTTTGTTTAGTTTCGTCGTAATAGTAATATTGAGAAGGGAATAAATAAATTAGAGAGATAAAAGAGAAAGAAAAGCTGATGAGAGGCGAAATAAAGAAATAAAAGAGTTTAAAGTAAATAAAAAAAATAGCAAATTGTGTAGTTATAAACTACCACCACGCCCAGGTGACTTGTCATTGGTCAATTTTACTCGTGCACGGATTGGAGGATCATCTCATTGGATTATAAACTTGGCGCCGGCGCGAAATGCGCGTGAATAATATTATTTTTATTTCCTCTTTACCTTACATGTACTACATTTTTTTTTTATTTCAATAATTTGATACTGTCCCCAAAGACATTTACCTGATTATCGTACGTGCAATTTGCAAATGAATACAACAATTTATGTAAAGTGAAAACAATTTTTTTTTCCCATCCATTATATTTATGGAAATATATATAATTGTTGTTAGGTTTATATTTTAGATCGATATTTATTGCAAGAGACAGGTCAGTTAAATAATAAGCGTGAATAATTTATTTTAAATTTAATTACGGTTCATTATGCACAGTCGCTATTACGTACGTATATTATTGTCGTCAGACATTTGTACAACGGTTTTGAAAATGAAAAAAAAATAAATAAATAAAATAAAGGGATAATTGTGAATGTGTGTATGAAGGTTGGCGTGTGAGAGAGATTGCAATCGCGCGCGTGGGCCACTTTGCATCGGAAATCGAGGGTGGTTTTACTCGCTTCCGTCACGGAAGTGTTCGCCAAGCCTCAAGAAATATATACACTGTGACCGCAACGTAAAACAATTTCCTACACTCGTGCCAACATCACGCACATTTATAAATCAACTCATCGTCTTCAACTTAATATTTAAACTTTCTTTACCCTCTTAATTAAAATTATCTCATTATAAATTAAATTAACCAATCGTAATTACAATAATAAATAATAAAATTATCATACAAAATAGATAAAATAAAGTACCTACAGATATAATAATTTATCCATAGGTAATATAATATTTAAAATTTATTTGAAGGTTTTATTTTAGAATATTTATTTGTGGTCATGGGAAAAAAAATTTTTTTTTTTTCTTTACGGTTTTCGTTGCGGGGTAGCGATGATCCTACCGGAAATGGGTGCGGGGGGTTCTTGGTATACATACGTACGGCAGGGGGGAGGAAAGATCCATGTGCGCGGACACCAGTTGTGGGGAGGGTAAAACCCCCCAACCGGAATGACAACGGCACGCGAATGTCCCTATCCATAATGCACGGTGAGACGCGCGCGCGTTTCCGAGATACTACTGATAGATTATTTCTGTGTATATGAAAAATATGCCACATATATACACTTATATCTGAATACATATATACAATGTATGAATAATAATAATATTCTGCCGATTATATTTATATTCATATTTTTTTTCTTTTATGAAAAACAATTTCGTGTAATTAAAATAATTTATTTTTTTTTTATTCTTTATTCATTGAATTTAGGATTAATTTTATGATTTTTAATATTATTTACCGATGGGGAAATTATGGAAATTATGTAGACATGTGTGTTGAATATCGGAAATGTTGTAATAATTATTTTTTCAAGGGGTGTATTTGAATATCGTGATGCATTTTATAGACACGTGAAGTTATATAAGAGAGAAAAAAAAAAGACATTGTTTGTGGGCTCAATATGTGATGTAATAGTTCGAGGCCGAACAAAATGCAGGAGTAACGGACATATTGATTTCTTTAGGCAGACTGACTGGACACTAACCATATTATCGATCGTATATAAAAAAAGTTCAGGGCTGTCCAGGATGTCAGAATACATTCGGCCGATTTTTCATAATAGATTTCATTTTTCCCATGTGTATAAAGTTCCATTGAGTTTTTGTTATTTTTATTGCGTTGCCTCAGAGTACATCAGTTCTCTCAAATCATCTCCGTATCAATTTTTATATATGAATATTATTTATTGATTAACTATAATATCTAAATGAGCGAAAAAAAAATTTTTAATCGAAAATTATAATTGTTACAATATTTTGTTTCTATTTTTTTTTATTGTGTGCTTTGTTGCAACAGTTTGTACATATAATTTATTAATTTTTTCTTTTATTCCCAATCAAAAAAGTGTGAAGAGAAGCTCGAAAATTATAAAAAAGAAAAACATAAATTAATAATATTAAAAAAAAAATTATGAAAATATCAAAAAAAAATTTTATTTCGCTTTATTTCTCCCTAAAAGCTTCGGCGCATTTTTTATCGCATTGGGAAAAAAAAATTATATTTATTAATTGTAGTAGGGCGTAGAGATTGATGTTTACACATTGTTTTTAATTTTTGAATTTCGTTTTTTTTTTCTCTTTGAATTGTTGATATAAAAAAACAAAATTTAATATAATCATTAATTATAAATGTTTGTAAAAAAATTTTTCAGAGTACCACCAGGCTACATGTATCAATCGCCTTATCTTACTGCAGCAGCACCCGGTGGTCTTGTCCAATTACCAACAACGCAACTGAGCCATGCAGCAGCTGTTGCCGCAGCATCACAATTTTACGAGTACCAGAATGCCGCGGCGGCCGCGGCCGCTGCTGCAGCGGCTGCCACGTATCCCGGTACGTCATCATACAACTTTGCTGAAGCTGCAGCCTATCCATACACCAGCGCTGCCGCGGCCGGTACGTCTATAACAAAGCGCAAGTAGGAATTGACGCGATATCATTTCTGGGTCACGAAATCAAAGAAAATATAAACAATACAAAATTTATTGATCAATTAATATCGCTATAATTAAATAGTTGATTTGTGCCTTGTGAAAATTACCGATTACTACTTGTCTTTATTTTTCTTGCTTGATAATTTGAAGGACTTTGGAATAATGATGATTTTTTTCTTTTCCCATTTGCAGCGAACGCAGCGGCCGCAAGTTACGTAACACCTTATACGTACGCAACTTTACAGGGTGCATCGGGATTACCAGGAGGAACTACGACGGGTGCAGCATTCCCGGGTTTGCCTTATCAAACTACGCCCCAAGAAGCGAGACTCCAATAAATCCAGCAAAAGCCTAAATTTAGTGAACAAAATGGGGAGCGTTTTGGCGTTTATCTATTAATAGAATGAGTAAACGAAAGTAAAATATTGAAGAAAATTGAGAGATTGTCATCGACTTTCAAATTCTTTTTTATTTATGTAACAAAAATTTATTTAATCATCTCATTCGAATTTTTAATTTTTTTATTCTTCATTTCTCTTTTTTTTTTATTTATACTTTCGAATCATCTTGAATCTCTATCTTCCTTAATCTTCCCTCAAGGAGCCAAACAAAAAGAAATAACTGAATGTTGACGAAGACGAGTTTAAATTGGAAAAATAATTAATAACGATGGGAATAAAAATTATGAAGAGAAAACCCATGGACAGAAGAGTCAGCCAATTGTCTCCAAAGAGTGTTATACCTTTCTAGCGTCATAATTATTCATGTCAAACGAAGATAAATAAATTAATTAATTGAAATTAATAAAAAAAAAAAATAAACAACTTTGAAACTGTATTAAATGTATGCGCATTATAAGAATCTCGTAAAAAAAAAAAACACACTCGAGATTATTCGCAATGTAATATAGTTGTATGATTAAACAGGAAATTGAAAATCGATATCGCAAAGTTGAAAGATGATCAGTAAAAAAATGAAAAAAAAATACAAACGAGAAATAAATAAATGAATAAATAAATAATTAAATCGTCTAGGACGTAGTCGAATCTAGTTTGTAGATAGTATAAAAAAAAATAATGTTATTACAAATTTTATTTAACAACTTAATTGTAAAGGATAAATAAAATCCGATAACGATTTAATTTCTTAAAACCAGGTGGCAGAGACAGTCGAATTTGTATTATTTCCACTCGACAATCGTTGGATGCTCGTTATCTAGAGTCAAATAATTATATTAATATCTTTATATTATATTTACATACATACATAAACACATAACTTATAGAAATTCACACACTTGTCAATTGAAACTCATATAAATGTGGCCTTATTCGACACTAAATAGTGTCTTGTACTCTGAGGCCTTGGGACAAAATACCAACGTTTAAATAATCGCTCAATAAATAATATTGTCAAGAATACAGCGCAAAATATCAAATAATATGAGGGAACAGAGGGAAGAAAAAGAAAATTGAAGAATAGAAAAAAATTATGAATGAAGATAAAAAGAGCTAATGGATAATGAAATAAAACAAGTTTGGAAGCTAGTCAATGAGAGAGTGGTTAAGAGAGAGGAGGAGAAAGGACTGGTCTCCGGGACCTGGTAGAAAAAATAATTAAATAAATAAATGAACGTACAAACGGGAAAATAAGTAAATGAAAAAAAAAAAAAAAAAAGAATAAATAGTAAAATCGGAAATTCAATTATAAAAACAATTTAGCATGTTTAGGAGTAATTTTAATATCTGTAAGTGTCACAAATAATGAAAATCAACTTTGATTTAATTGTTAAAAAAAGAAAAAAAGAAAAAAAATCGAATAACTAATATAATGTTAAAAATTTTTTTTTCGTCAAGGTTAATAATTCTTCGTGTTAAACAACGACGATTTTACTTGTATAAATGAGAATAAAATTATTGTAAACGAAATAATGATAATAATAATAATAATAGAATTAATATAAACACGAAGAAAGCGTAAATTGAACAATTTTCATAAACAATTTTAAAAAAATGACAAAATAAAACGAATTAATTATATCATTGCGTAGATATTTCGAATTTAGATTAGTAAAATAATAAATTGACATTATTATTATTATACTACTCGATTACAATTATTTTTTTCATAATTTATATTATTATTATTATTATTATTATTATTATTGCAATTTTATTAGTTGTATTCGTTCATACTCATCTTTTTTTTCCATTATATTACATGTAGTCATTTAATTACACGTTCATCATTTTATTTCATTATTAATGATATTACAATTATTTTTATTTAACTATTATCAATAATTAGATATTAATAGTTAATAATTATCATTTATGGGAACAAGAAATATGTATTGGAACAATGAAATAGAAAAAATAATTATCGATACATAAATTAAAAAAAAAATAGACAACAGAATCATAAAAATTATTTTGTTTAATATAAAATTATAAAATAATTCAAATGAGTTTTTAATAATTTTTCGCAAATATTTTCAATTCAAATTTTTCATCTTTGTTTTCAATAAAAATCCGTTGTAATTATTGTACTTTATTATTATTTGTTGTATTCATATACATATATACATACATACATACATATATATATGATAGTAAATAAAAGCCGAGAGATATTTTTTAGGTTTACGATAAAATATAAAAAAAATCAAAAAGAAAAATTTGTTTCCTTAATTAATTATCAAATAATTTTTCTTATAAATTCAAATTTATATTTTCACTTTCCCGCGATAGTGTGTTGGAAAAAATATTTAATTTTATCATGTGTTAATAATTTTTATCACAAGTTTACTCAGCTCATCACAAGGTGTCAGCATCATTCACTCTGAAATTCTTTCATGCATTTTCTGCGGACTTTATTTGAATCGGTCAAGAGGACACACGTAAATAAGAAAAATTATTTGATAGAGGATATAGAGCAAAAGAGGAGGGAGTTGTTCATATGTGGACTAACATATAACATAAATGGAATAGATAGTGCACTAGAATAGCAAGCCACAAGAGCAAAGGGGGATTTATCATCATGTTACAGCGACTATGAATTACTATACTCGCTCATAGTTATTTTGCAAATTATTTGTGAGATCGTGCAATCGCCGCGCTGGCCGTGAAAAAATTTGTGGCGCGCGCGCGGTTATAATTAATAATCACCATAGGCACAAAAACATTGCCAATAATAATTATCTGCAATTAATAATCAAATAAATACATTAATTTTACTTTAAATTTATTCAACGTATGGGAGAAATTTTGGTAAGATTACCAAATATATTATTATCACAATTTGTTTTATTTTTTTGTTTTTTGTTTATATAAATTTATATGTGCTAAATTTTTTTGGTTAAATCAAATTAAATTATCATGATCTTTATCTACGTCCATTATCATGTTCTATTACAGCCCGTAACTTATGTCATCTACCAATTCATATACCGACGCTCCTGCTTGGAATCATTTTCAAACGCTTGAATTCACTTACAACAGCAAATTATTTTATAGATGTACATACTGTTATAAATATTAAACCTGTCCTACTTCTATCGTCTGTGTATTATTATAAATATTTTTCATTGATAGGTAATAAGTTATTTATTTATTTTTCTTTATCAATATTTATCATTGGTAAATATTTTTTTAATTGAAGTAAAAATTGAAGAATGAGAAAATAAAATTGTCTGGGCATTGGACTCAAATCTTATCAAATGTATAATACTAGGTGTAAATAATTGATATTGAAGAAATATAAATAATAAATTTTTATCATTAAGATAAGTGCAAATTTTTTATTGAAGTTTTGGATATTTAGAAATTTTAAAATCATTATGTGTTTGTAGTTTATTTTTGTGAGTGCGATTGATGAAATTTGTACGGTTTGTTAATTGTTTGTAATTAAATAATGAATAGCGGAAATGTGCAGTTTCATCCTCGGTATAAATAAAAAAAAAAAGGAAGCGTCAATTGATCTTCTGCGCATTCACAAATATTTACACAAATGACAATGTACAAACAGTTGTCATTTATATTATATAAAAGGTGTATCCTCTAAATCTCTGTTGCATTAATGTATGTGAAGCTTTGTGATATTTTCCTCAGAGATAACAATCTCATAACTTATCTAATTTCCACTACATATATCAATTATTTTATAATTAAACATTTATATATTAAACAAGTGGTACTATAAAATAAAATTCAAGTCATAAATTTAAAAGAAAAGATAAAGAAGATAAAAAATATTCTTTGCTATTTTTTTCTTGCATTTTCTTTTGATTTCTTCAAGTTTTTTATGATCAACATAATATGTCTATTGTTAATAATTATATATAAAATTATTAACAAAGCAATTTGTCAATTATATGAACGTACACACATGTTTATAAATTTAATATATATTCAGATGCAATGTACCAAGTGATTTTCTATTAAGTTTTAGAATTACCAACATCCGGCAATTAATTTTATATTTCTTTATTTTCTTCTCTATATTTACGTGTAAATAATTATTTTTGCGCAACGGCAAATGTGGATTTTCTTCTTTATTTCTATTTTTTTTTTTTCTCATTGTACTTATTATATTCAGTCACATCGCGATGTATTGAACGCAGTTAACTGACGTCTCAAGGTAAAGGACGTGATCGTCGTGTCAGTTCTCGACTGTCAACCAATGTCGTCAAGCAAATAGAAATAGTGGCGTAGCTTTTGTGTTTAACTATTAATTTCCGTGTTACTCGAATCATCTTGAAAGTATATCACAATAGATTTCTTTCATATAAAAGAATAAAAAAAAAAAATTGATACTTGCAGTTGGGGAAAATTTTTATTTTAAAAAATTCACTGAATAATTTTTTTTCTAATTGTTTAAAAATTTATTGTTACATTTTTTTTTTATTTCTTCTTTTCTTGGTTCATTAGAAAGATAGCAATGTTAATGGTGTCATGAGAATATATAGAAATATATAATATGTATATATAAAATAATATAAATTTATCGGAAAAAGATGAGTGTGTTTGATACGATATAAAATAAATATTCGATAAAATGAATCTTGTAAACTGATCACAGCTATATATCTCTGTTCATTTACAATTGTGTATATAGTCTAACATTTCATCAATGCATGTTTCAATGAAACAGTCTGTGACACATTATTGCCATTGTATAAAGAAATATCCAATAATATTATTATTAAATATATTAATACTGATATCTTTTCTATAAAATAATTGCTTTAAAAATGATTACAGATAATTGAAATTGAATAAATGAATTTTTGTTCAGAGTTCTAGAGTATCCAGTGGAATAATCTGACAGGAGGTGATTAAAAATAAATAAACAATAGTTCACGTTATGAAAGAATTAGATAGATCAATTGCATGTGGGCTTTGTGGTATTTATCCAAAATGGTTACAAAAACACGCCAATCCACATACATTTATTTTGGTTTATGGATTTCTTGGTCTTGTCCAAGCAATGGCATTTATTTATTTTGGTGTGATATTAACAACATTGGAGAAAAGATTTAAAATACCCAGTCAAACAACAGGTGAATTAATTAATAACTTGAAAATAAATTTTATCTAAATAAAATAATTAATAAAATAATTTTTTCTTTCAGGTATAATTTTGTCTGGCAATGAGATTTCACAAATTTTATCATTGATACTCATGTATTATGGTGGTGCGGGACATCGTCCAAGATGGTTGGCAGCTGGAGTTGGTTTTAGTGCATTATCATGTTTTATATTGGTAATTCCACATTTAATCTATGGACCTGGCAAAGCAGCATTGGCATTAACTCAAGAATACTTGGATCGTAGTGTTATAACGAATACAACATCAATTGCATTACCATCATTGTGTCCTGGTACAAATGAACGTGAACAGTGTGATGAAGAGGATTTAATGGATGGAAGTTTATTGCCAAGAGTTCTTGTTTTTGTATCGCAATTTGTTCTCGGCATTGGCACGACTCTGTACTTTGGATTGGGACAAACTTATCTCGATGATAACACAAAGAAATCTAATACACCAATGTTACTTGGTAATTTATAATTATTTACTCATCATCATTATTATATTTTATGTTTTATAATTCATAAAGATAAAGTAATTGATATATTTTTTTATTTTCTGAATTTATTTAGGTTTTACTTTTGCATTGAGAACGACTGGTCCAGCAGTAGGTTTTATTCTTGCTTATGCATGTTTAAAGCTGTATATTGTCCCGAGTCTTCATCCTGTAATCACAGACAAGGATCCAAGATGGTTGGGTGCTTGGTGGCTTGGATGGATTATACTTGGTTGTCTTCTTCTTATTTTTGCATTACTTATTGCAATATTTCCTCGACATTTGCCAAGGTCCGAAAAAAAGTCGAATAAGAAGAAAAAAATTACGACAAAGGTAAGAAATATTGAGAACAAATTTATTCTGTAAGATCATTGTACTAAAAATAAATTTTTTTTTTTTTTAGATTGAGGGTGAAGTGCCATTAAAAATTCACAATCAATCTGAAGTCTTTAATGAACCTCCATTACCTGAACCAGAAAAAATTTTACAAGTAGAACAGCATGTACCATCATTACGTGATTTTCCAGTGACGTTGAAACGAGTATTATCAAATAAAATTCTTCTCTTCAATAATTTAAGTGCAGTATTTGGAATCATTGGACTTATACCATATTTTACATTTATGGCTAAGTATTTAGAGGTTCAATTTAATACTTCTGCTGCTGGTGGGACAGTAATAACAGGTAAAATTCATTCATGATTTTATTTATCATAGTTATTAAAAGAAAATTAATTTTATTATCCATCGAGTAATTTAATTATATTATTAAATTTAAATTAGGTCCAATTTCATTGATTGGAATGGTGTTGGGATTTTTGGGATCTGGATTATTTATCAGTCGAATTAAACCCAGACCAATGCGACTATTAAGCTGGAATGTTTTTGGTGGATTAGTTGCATTTGCTATTCAAATCACTTATATATTTATTAGTTGTGAAAAAATGCCAATAGAGGGCATATCAACAATCTCAAACGAGTAAATTATTTAATATTTCTAATAACATTACAGCATAATAATATATTATATAATTTATTATACCAAATTAATATAAAAAAAAATTTTTATTCACATTTAGAATTAATTTTACGACGCCGTGCAATATCGGTTGCAATTGTGATGGTGTTAAATATTCTCCAGTCTGTCATGAAAGTTCAATGACAACATATTTCTCTGCTTGTCATGCGGGATGCACAAATTCAATTGACGCAAAACGTTATGGAAATTGCAGTTGTGTAGCAAATATTAATATTAATCATATGGCCAATGATACAAATTTAATGAATTTATCAAGTTATTCAATTGATACTGTTGTGCTTGGACCATGCTTGGGAAAATGTGTTAAGCCTTATATTTATTTTGTTGCATTGAGTATGGTCAGTCATCTTTTATTGTCAACGGGAAAAATTGGTAATGTTCTTGTGAATTATCGTTGCGTTGAACAAAAAGATAAAAGTGTTGCACAAGGCGTTACACTTATGATTGTATCGCTATTTGCATTGATACCTGGACCAATTGTTTATGGATTTATTATTGATCAGTCGTGTTTAATTTGGGATTATTCATGTGGAACTCAAGGCAATTGTTGGTATTATGATAAAGATAAATTTCGTTATGTATTCAATGTCACTGGAGCGTGTAAGTAATTTTCATTTTTTTAAATTAGTTTTAAATCTTTTATTTAAATTATATTTATTTGTTTTTAAATTTTAGGTTTCACATTTATTGCGCTGTTGTTGGATGCATGTGTTTGCTATTTATGTCGTGATTTAGATCTTTATGGTGCTGATGAGGAGGATAAACGTCGTGCATTTATTCAAGAAACTGAAGCTCAAAATGCGCATGTTAAAAACGACGATAAAACAAAAAATGATGCCAAAGAAAAATATTAATTTTAAATAAAAAAAAAAATATTGTGTTGTATATTTCGTTGAGTTTATCACGTAAATTAAATTTTAAATATCACTTATAAAAAAAAAAATCAAATTATTTTACAATAAATTGAAAAAAAAAAAAAATTATTTCTGTACAAATAAATGATAAAAATACTTTACTCTTTGCTGATGAAATTCCCATCGGGATTTTTTCCATGTCATTTTTAGGATCACGAAGAAAAGCAGCGTGGAAAATCCATCCGAGGGCAAGTGATGAAAGAGACGCGATACAACAACTATAAAAAAAAAAAAAAAGAAAAACGTTTAAAAAAAACAAATGGAAATAAACGAATCCATGAAAGTAAAGGAGGGAGGATTGTTCCTGGCGTTTGGAGTTTTTGCTTGAGAGCCTTTTAGTTTTTAAGCCTTCTAGATCTCCGGACTAATGAATTCTCGGCTCGTCGCACGTTGACGTTGTTTCTTCTTATTCTCGCATATACATACATACATATATATTTATACGTCGACGTAATGTCGGTGCGCTATCGATCGTCAGATAGTATACAAACCAAAATAAAACATGCCACTGATAAATAACAAGCATATATAAATTAATTTGTCCAAATTAAATCACTCAGTAAATATATAAATATAAAAAAAAAAAAAAATTAATTGAAAAAAATTTTTTTAAATAATTTATAAATGTACATCACTTTATATATCAATTTTTTTTTGTGTGTTTAAATGAATGAACAAACACCTGTGCTAAATATTTTATTATATTCTATTTAATAATATATTTTTTCAATTTAGTATGTGGCTTTAATAATAAATGACCGTGACCCACCTTTTTTGATCAATTCGAATTGTTAGCATTCATCATCACAAAGTAGATAGAGCATGTGTGTTACATGAATGAGCTTACCATGACTTGAAGAACCTAAATAGACTTATACAACAAATAGAAAAAAAAAAGGGGACACATGTTTGTATGTTGAGAATTATTTTTAATATATTTTTCTTGATTATTTTTATAAGATTATTTAAAATTTTTTCTCTTCTGTTGTTGATTTAAAATATTGTTGGGTATTTTTTTCATTGAAATAATTTCTAATTCTTTATTATTTATACAATATTCATACAATAATGACTATCACTGCGTATATAAAAATAATCAAGATATAAATAAAAAGATAAGATATTTTTGGCGACAATTTTACGTTGTAGATACAAATAATACTCTGGATTTTAATCTGAATCGTCCGGCCTTGTTGCAAATATTCATTACAGATATTTACAAAGTACAGGAAAAAATAAACATTGGAAAGAAATATAAATAAGATTAAATTTCTTATTTTTTTATAATGAAATTAATTATAATATTTATTTTCCTTATTTTATCAAGTGGAAAGTTACGAATAAATATTTATTTACAGGTGTATATAAATGTGAATGATGTTGATAAATTCTTGAAGAATTAGCCCTTCAACTCTGACGCATTAGCATTGTTTATAAATCATTTTGAATTTTTTTTTCACACGTCGCGCCACAAAGTGTCTTCCTCCTTCGGTATAAACACTATATTTCTCTCTCATTATATGAATGCGTAAGGATGAGCGTTGACATGGCAAATTTTTCAACCTCGTGTTAGAGATCATTGTCGTAATTTGACGTCGCCGTCGACGTCGTAGTATAGTAGTAATCGTTGTCGTCTACTTCATAAATCTGAGTCGAGCACAGAGAGTTATTGTCGACACATTGCCACGTAAATTATCGAGGACGGTGTCCTATTACGAATTTCCTCAATTTCCAACAAAAAAAAAAAATGAATAAATAAATAAATAAATAAATAAAAAAATAAAATTCAAATATTTCAAAATTTATTTTTTCGCTATAACTAAAAATATTTATATTTAATTCAATTTATTTTTTTATAATAATTTTTATTTATTTTTATAATAATTGCGTTGTTAGTGTGTACAACTAGATGAAAAATAATAAATTTACAAGAATAAAATTTATACCCATGGTTTCTACGTAAAATAATTTATGATACTGTTATCATTCACATTAGAACATTTTTATTATTTTATAATTTTTTTTTTTATATTTTTACACTATTTACACGATGTCGCCATACATATATGTACAAATCATCATGTGATATGATCACATATTACATATATCTAAATACATATACATACATTTGTATAATTGTTGATCCTATTAATTCTCTTTTATTTTATGTCTTTTTTCTACTCTACAAAAATTATATATTACTTGTATGTTTATTTATGTCATTTGTGTACGTGAGATAGAGTTCAATGATTTTTCTCATTGCAATATAATTTGCACTTTTGTATATTTCTTGGAAATATTTGCACACACAAAGACACATTTGATAAATATATAAACTACATTTACTCTCTTTAATTACAACTCAATAAATATTTCATTCATTAAATGTCATGTCAAGTATTTTATTTGTATCACACATTATTAATTAATATTATTGAAATGTATTAATTATTGTATGCATTATAATTAACAATACAATCCGTTGGATATATAAATATTTGTAGAGTTGAATAAATTAATTCGTGGGGAAAAATATATGGATAATATGTATTTACATGCAGATGTTTAGTTGTAATATGGTGGGAGTTTCATTTGGCTGCTTGTGTTAATGTTGTAGAAGCCTATGACTGTTGGTCTATTAAATAATAATAGAATCACAATGTAAGGTATAGTCAAGACGGTTGGTCTATTGCAAGTGTTTATAGTGCAGCTTATAAAAGTTACTCAGTGCTATGGGAATTCAGTCTCGAATTTTTATCCACTTTAATTGTTTTTTAATATCCCAAAAAAAATTATTTTACTTAGCAAAAAATGTATATTCTTTTAAATATAATTTTTTCGTTCAATTATATACCAATTTAATTGTAAATTAAATCATGATGTATTTTAATTTTTATATTTACTTGTAAATAAAAATAAATAATAATTATTCTTCATAATTTTATACTTAAAAAATATTAAAGAATTTATTTTATAATTTAAGATTTTGAGAGTTGTTCAAGAGTCAACAGCGGGAATAAAAATTATTCAGGATAAGAATGAATGGCTGGAAAATTTATTAAAAAAAAATTTTAATTTATTTTGTCATTATTAATTAATTTAATTATTTTAATTCCAGAAGAGGTTTTATTTTTTTTTATGTATATTAGTTTACAGACTTTTTTTTTTTATATTGTATGCTATATTTAATTTCTTCATTTAGCGTTATTGTACCTTCCCACTTTGTTAAATCGTCTCTCGTGTAAAGCCACGAATCAACGCGTGTAAATTCACGCGACTAAGAGCAGTGATGACAGAAGTGGGGAATGAAAATTTTCAACAGACTAGCTACGATAGGCTAGTGATTACAGTCGTGAACATACCTCAGTCGGTAAAGAATTTATTATAAGACCATCCTTGACGCGGGCCATTCATTTTGCATTGATAGTTGTAGAGAACATCGTCTTCATACTCGTCAAATTAAAATCGTGTGTGTCTGTGGATTCATTTATATACATTCATATACATCTAAATATATATTTATATGTACACATGTACAATTTTTTATTATATTCAATTATATAAACTCTTTTTTTTTTTTTTCATTTTATTTCCAATTTAAGTGATGATGAAGAGATTTAACTGATTGATTTAGTGGCACAGAAGAAATGAAATAGAAGAAAAAATATAACAAAGTAAAATAATGTCAATTTGATTATGAGAATTGTTGAACGAGTAAAAATAAATAATGGGTATACAAGCACAGTTTAAAGTTTTGTGTTGAATTAAATGATCGTATAGGTGTAACGATAATAAAAGCGAGCAAAAATTTGAGATTAAAATTGTCAGAGTGAAGCGATAAAATAAAAAATTATTGTAATAAAAATAAATAAAGTGTAATACGATGAATAATAAAAGAAAAAATGATTCTGGTCCAGATAAAAATGGGCCTGAACTCAAATTATTACTATCACCTGCTGAAAAAGCTGTGAATAAAAATAATATGCATTCAAGTCCAACATCAATACGTAGTGTTGATGATGTTTTTAAAGAATTACCAATTACTGATGACACCGCGTGTGGTTTTGGTTGTCTTCGTGGACCAATACTTCAACGTTTTGCTAATAAAAAAGCTTATGTATTTTTATATGGAGTATTGGGTTGTATATTTTCTGCAAGTTATGCTTATTTCAATGGTACAATCACTACCATTGAAAAAAGATTTAAAATACCATCAAAGACCACAGGTAAATTTACATATTTTATTAATAAAATTAATTTATTTTATACATCATTTTTAATTACAATCAGCGATAATATATTTTTCATTTAATTTTATATAATCATTTAGGTTTAATTACTGTTGGTAATGACATCTCACAGTTATTGGTATCTGTGACATTATCTTATTATGCTGGAAGAGGTCATCGACCTCGATGGATTGCAATTGGTATTTACACGGTGAGATCAATAAAAAAAAAATATCCCCATCGGCAATTAAAATATTCCATAAATTTATTCTTCATTTTTTTTTTTTAGTCTACTGAATTTTTTTATTATCAACTTAATATCTGTTAATATCTGTTAGTAAAATATAAAATTATCAAATTTCCGATTGATTTCAATGTCACGTTAATCTAAGTAATCACATTTGCTTTTGTAATATTATTTTTTATTTATTTTTCCCCACTAATAAATGATCTGTATATCATCGAAAGATTAATTTAATTATTGAATACTATCTTTAATAATAATATTATTAATTATTCATAGGTGGTTTTATTTTGTTGTTTAACAATGCTGCCACATTTTCTTTATGGTCCGGGTGAAGATGCATTATCATTGACAAATGAATATGGTGTAGTATCACCAATTTCATCAAATTCAAGTGCTGCTTTGTGGGCAGGTGATAAAGAACGAAAATTCCTTTGTTTAAATAAAGAAAATCGTTCTAATGATTGCGATGAAGCTGATGGAAATTTTGCACCGCAAGCTTTATTATTTACTGCCCAACTTGTGTCAGGAATTGGTGGATCTTTATATTACACACTTGGTGTCTCATACATGGATGATAATATTCAAAAATCAAAAACACCAGCATTAATAAGTTTTTCGTATTTCCTAAGAATGTTAGGACCAGCCATTGGATATGGACTAGCATCATTTTGCCTTAAATTTTATATCAGTCCTACATTAACTCCCACAATTACAACAACTGATCCAAGGTAATATCATTAATTAAATAATTTATCTAACAAAATTATATAAAATAAATTTTATTTATTGTAAATTATTTAAATAGATGGTTGGGAGCATGGTGGCTCGGTTGGATTATTCTTGCTATTTTACTTTTTCTATTTGCAAGTATTGTTGCATTATTTCCTAAAACATTGCCACGTGCTGCAGCACGAAAAATATTAGCATTAGAGCGAAGTAAATCAAATGCAAGTTTTCGCAATGAAAAAGATAAATTAAATCGTCGAAATGATAATAATGAAGAAATAAATCAAAATGACATTGAAGAAAATCTTTGTGGGTCTGAAGTTAAGCCATCACTTTCTGACATGTTATCTACATTTAAACGTCTTTTAACTAATAATACTTTAATGTGCAATAATTTGGCTGCAGTATTTTATTTTATGGGCTATATGCCATATTGGATATTTATGCCAAAATATATTGAAACACAATATAAACAATCGGCGTCAGTATCATCATTAATCACTGGCACAGTTGGATTAGTATTTAGTGCATTTGGAATTTTATTATCTGGATTAATTATTTCAAAATATAAACCTACAGCGCGTTATCTTGCAGCATGGAATGTGATGGTTGGTGCTATTTCAGTTATGGGAATGATATCATATGCATTTCTTGGTTGTTCAGCCAATGATAATCAAGTTATGAGTGTACAAAATGCCGATGGACAATTAAATACACATTTTGATTGCAATAAAAATTGTAATTGTGATTATGTTACGTATAATCCTGTGTGCTCCAATGATGACAGAACATTTATATCAGCTTGTCATGCTGGTTGTCGTAATATATTGGTATGTTTTATGCAAATATATTTAATTGAATTAACAAATTAGAAGAAAGAAAAAAAAGTATATATTTTTTTTATTCTTTTTTCTTAATGAGGTTAATTGAAATTTTTTATTTTTAAATGTCTGTAAGACTGGTATCGCACACAGTTTGTTTGACATAGAGACATCTTATCATCAAACTAATGTATACAAGTATTATTATGAAGTATATAAATAACTAAATTAAAAAAAAAAAAGAGTTAAGATTAATTATTTGATTGTCTGGTGAAATTTTGTTTTATTAACTTGATTTAAAATTTATTTTTGTCTCGTTTAGGTACATCCAAATGGAACGAAAATGTACACAGATTGTAGTTGTATACGATCAAAATATGCGCGAACAGCGTGGAATAAAATGAGTTTAATTATGCCAAATAATTTGACAGAACAATTAAATGATGTACCTGATGATGGAACAGCTGTACCTGGTCCATGTCCCATCGATTGTATGCACAGATTTTATGTATTTCTTGCGGTTGTTTGTCTACTTAAATTCAGTGGAGCAACTGGAAGAGCATCAAATTTTCTTGTCTCTGTACGATGTGTTGAAGAGAAAGATAAAACAGTTGCAATGGGTTTTGGATTGATGATTATGAGCCTTTTTGCTTTTATTCCATCGCCAATTCTTTTTGGATTTATCCTCGGTAATTAATTAACATTATTAATTACCAAAATTTATTTGATTGATGTTTACGAATTTTATTTGATAGAAAAAAATGTAAATACATTTTATGTTTATCTTATTTTTATTTTTTTGATAGATTTAAAAGTTTGTCTATGAAAAATTTCATTTTATATTGTTACCTAGAGCAGCATGAATTTTATTACAATGCCTATGTAGCTCTTATACTTAATAACCTTAATTTATAATTGGTCGTGTGTGGGTTGCTTGTTGCAGACAAGACTTGTCTCGTTTGGGGCAAAACGTGCTCAGGCACTGGAAATTGTTGGCTCTATGATGGCAAAGCGTTACGATATCTTCTCAATTTCACAGCTGCAAGTAAGTTTGTATATTTTATTTTTATTATTCTACAAAATTATATAAATGACATTTTATTGTATTACCATTTTTTATTCTTTATTCAATAATCTATTAATTGATTGATAAATGTTGTAGGTTTTGTGACAATTGGAACCTTCTGTGACATTGGTGTGTGGTATTATGTTAAAGATGTAAAAATTTTCGATGAAGAAGTTGAATTGGAAAAAACTATTGAAGAACCTGGCGATCCTAAGTGAAAGAAAAACAAAATAATTAAATAAATATAGAACAAACTAAATAATAATTGAGTAGAAAGTAAAAAAAATTTCCATTTAAATTTCGTAAGTGTAAATTATCACTCGTAAATTCAAAGAAACTCTTGTCGCGTACCTTAAGTATCTACTTTATCGTTTTTATCATAATATCATTTGTATAGAATTTATAATAGTTATTGTTAGATTAGTTACAACATAGTTGTTAATGATAGAACAAAAGTACAGTGAATGTGATAATTTAAATAGCCAACGTTTAGTGATAACAAACAATCAATTATTAATTATCTTTTTGTCTTTTCATTATTCAAATAACATTCACAAAAAAAAAAATATACATTTATACGTAAATATTTTACAACAAATTTATCGTTGAAATAAATGTTTATTCATATAAATATTGAATTAAATTAATAAAACATATTTCTTTATAATATAAAATATTGTTATTAAAAAAATTAAAGGTATATAAGAATGTGATGGAGATGAATTTTTTTTTTTATAATGCTGTTGAAAATGCTGGAAGATTTTTTCGATTGGATTTTTTCTCAGGATAAATTTCATCCTTTTGTTTTGTTGTAATTTTATTTAAATCCGAAGCCGAACTACCAAATCCCGACGAAGTATGTTCAGCTGGTGATAAAGATCTCTGAATACCATCATCATTAGCCAGAGATTCTTCACGATGATCTTTTGTTAATTTCGCCGCCATTAAAACTGATCCAATACTACGTGAATTCATTGATGTCAATGGATAATTAACAATTGGTATTCCAACTTCATTAAAATCACCAGTATAAGGTCGTTCATTTTTGTTTTTACGTAAATTTGGATTCTTTGCAAATTTCGTGAATTCAATATCGTTAGTTCGTGAAAATCCCGCCACTGTATGATTTATAATTGTTGATGGATTGGCATTTTGTTGAAGAGTTTCATTATCACGAGATGATTTAATTAAATCATTATTATTAACACTAGAAATATTTGATTCAGCATCTGAATCTACTTCCAATCGACGATAAGAAATAGCTGACAATGACATTGGTGTACGTTTATTTTTAATAGTTTTTAATTCATCATCGTCAGTAAAATCTGTATCACTCATTGGACTGTGTTCTTTATTTACAAATGATTCAATCGTTCCAGGACGATCATCCAGAATTATATTTCCATATTGAACAGGACCATTGACTTTTTGATTTTCTGAATGAACTTGTGACAATTCAACTGTAGCCACCGTGTCATTATCATTCACCTGATTAGTTTTTGTCCTCACAGATGGCGCAATAACATTCGCTGACGCTGTGCCATTATTTGATGAATTAAAATCCAAATTTCCCGGGCAAATTTCTTGCTGGGCTTCCCCTTCGTTATTCATAAGTGGAATTGCTTGTGTGGGATTTGCAATTACATCAGCTAAATTCACTTCTGTATCGCGATATAACCTCAAACTTTTGCAAAGGAAAAGAATCATTAATTCAAAGACAATTCCAATTGTCAATAATATTGCTGTCAAGTATGCCAAATATGAACCGAGCTTTTTTGAATCGTGTAGATGACATTGTGATGATAAATGTCCTCGTTGAATGCATGTCCATTCGGCTAATTGCCAATAAATCATTTTACCAATGATATAAACAAAAATACTGGTGAATGTTATCCATAAACCTATAGCTAGAGCTTTGTCTTGAATGTAAATTGATCGTAATCCAATTATAAAGCTTCCTACTGCTCCTGATGCAATTAAACTATAGGTTATTATTGTGCTGATCTGTAATTTAATATTTAATTTATATAATTTATTTGAAGCTAAGATTGTTAATGAGATTTATTAGTAAAATATTGAATAGAAATTTTTTTTTCATGAATTGACATGTAACCTCAAAGACAATCCATCCGTATTGGCATGTTATTGAGCCACATGGACCTTGTATAGCTTCATTATTACCATGAAGTCCCGTTATTTCTTCGATGCAATTGCAACCACTGAATTTTTTTACATCCCCAGTATCATCAACATTTGTACAACCTGCATGACACGGCGTATAGAAAGTATATAAATTTTTATTGTCACAAATTGGCGAAAAATTTGCATCTTCTGAGCAACGGCAATTTTTATTGCAATATCGGAGTAAGGAAATACTGAAAAAGAAAATAAAATAAATATATAATTTATATTTGAATGAAACAAATGAATAAATAAAGTCGAGGGACTTTTTTTTTTTCTTTTGATTAAATGATAAATAGTTCTGTTGTTTTTTTTCTAATACTTACGATCCGTCACGATTAGTTCCCACAATTGGTGGCTTTTTACATGATAAAAATGCCAATGTTATCATAATTAGTACAGCAATAATGCAAATAATAATATTGTAACCAACAATATATTTAGCACGTGGTCGATATTTTACGATAATAATTCCTGAGATGATAATAATTAATCCAATTATTATTGGTCGTAATATTATCGAGATTATTCGTGATAAAAGTGGATCACTAAATCCTAAATATAATCCTGTTGGTCTTGGAACATAAAATCGTGACTCAAGATAAATATCTTCATTGTTTGCAAAATTAACCAATGCAACAGTGCAAAAAACACTTGCAAATATATTACACATTAAAATTTTATTTTTCACGAGTCGAATTAATGATTTAAAAAATTCTGTGTCTCCATATTTTGTTTCATTTGATATTGTTGATTCAGATATTGGACTTGTACGACCAGCAAGATCGAGAATTGATGCTGCAGCCTGCTCAACAACCTGAAATGTGAATTAAAAAATTGTAAGTAAGAAAAAACAAATTTTTTTTACATTTAATAATTATTAATATTATTATTTATTACTTCTGAAGTGAGTCTCCTTGGCATCCAGGACATTGGAACACCACCAATAGCAAGACATATTGACAAAATTGGCCAGCCAAGCCACCAAGCACCGATTTGTTCACGATAAGATTCAATTTGAGAATTTAAATCATCCGCGTCTATCCTAGCATGAAAGAAGAAAAAAAAAACAAGACAATGGGTGAGTTTAAATAAATAATTCAATTCAATATAATTTTTTTCATGGACGAAAATTAAAAAGAAAAATCATTTCACTTAGAACTGGAAATTGTAGTAAATAATATTTCTTTTTCTCTCTCACCTAAGACATCCCCATGCAAGTAAATATCCAAATAATACTCCAACTATTTTCATAGCAATAATAAAACTGATTAATATTGCAACGTGACGTTTTCGTGTATTGTCATCCAAATATGAAATCGTAAATGTGAAATATGCAATATTCCCCATACAATTTAATACTTGCACAATAATAATAATACTTAGAGCCATGATATATGAATCATCTTTATTAATTGACATCCTGGCTAATCCCATAACGAAACACAATTCAGGATTCTCATCTAAAAATTAAAATCAAACAGAAATAAAAATAAATTATCAACAAAATTAATCAAGAACATTAAACTAAATATTTTTAAAATTGTTTCATACCTGCATAAAGTGATTGGTGAGTTGTGTTTATTGTTTCTTCAATAACACGCGATGACGGTTGAGTAAAATGTGGAATGATGAAAATAATAAATCCAACACTTTGTATTAATACCAAAGCACCAGTCCAAGCAGCTCGATGTATTCGATCACCCCAATAAGCCACAGGTAATGCAAGAATGAATGGAAAAATCCCATCAGTAATCAATGAAATCCATTCTTAAATTAAAAAAAATAAACCAAAATATATAAATTTTTTCTTCTGTACATAAATAATTACAATGAATTAATTTTTTAAACTTACCAAGAGTACTAGGTAGAATTTGAAATTTTCGTGCCATTGTTGAACTAGTAAGTCCATAATAAGCTTGTGCAGCAGCTTGAACAATTCCAATCCAGCAAACTAGTCCAACAAATATTTTTCGCGTCGCAAATTTCACTAATTTTGGACATGGTAATTGACTACATCCACAATCTAATGATTGATCGGGTATAGGATTGGCAGGTCCTGATAATCCACCTTCAATTTCAGATCTCATTGGCCCTGTGGCCATTATCTATACAATAGAATCATAGTTAGTTATTTATTCTCTCATCAATTAAATATTACACAACATAACTTTATGCAGCACAAATGAGTTTACATGAGGTGTAGATAACGCACGAGTGCTATCTCCTTAAATGACTCACACTCACATTTTGTCATCACAAACTGTGATTTTAGAGGGCTCAAACAGAAGATATAAAATAATACTTACATTACTTTCTATAAATTCTTGATGACAATAATTTAAATAATTTCAATAATTATTCTTAAATATAAATTCTTTTCACGATTTTTTTTTTCTCGTTATCGTTTTGTATTTGTGGTTAAAACTAATCAATACATGTAGACATTAACACTGCATAGAGTTTACAGAACGACTGATCTATGGGACAACGAATGGAGACACTCATACGAGTATATGGCTCTTCTTATCGTAAAACCGTTGGATAGTACTAGGTATACATGTATATATATTGTATACATATAGATACCAGTATGAGATAAATATCAATGACAAGATAGTACAATTCTTGCTATGAATTCACCTGAATTATTAGTCATTTAAAAATCATGTCAAAACAATTTAAAAAGACAAAAAAATTACAAAAAGAAAAAAATAATATTATCAATTATTTATAATATAATTAATAATATTTTTTTCTTACAATTAAAATTGCAATTGAAAAAATTAAATTATTGAAAGTGGAAATATTAAAAGGCGTGTAAATGTAAAGTGGGTTAAGGGTGACATTTTTATTTCTTCTCTTTAATATATAAAAATTAAATCTCGCTTGAAAAGAGTTACTAAAAGCTCACTTAAGTCACGCCATCGTTGTAAGAAAATGACGAATGCCAATTAGCATATGAAAAGCTTTGGTAGTAGCTTTCTCTCTTTCTTTACTTTACCCTAAAATATACCATTGCACACTTCACACCCTGTCTCTCTTCTCGGACTCACGACATATATAAATACACCTCTTCATGCATATAATATCGTATAGTCGCACACCTCGATATCGTTCGTCGTTGTCCGGAAAGCGGCTACAGAATACTTGGCAGGGCGATCACGTTTTTGAATATTAAGGGTGGGATTACGGGGTGGGCTTAACGCGCAAAATTTAGTCGAGATGGCCGTGGTAAAAAAAAAAAATCTACATATTGAAGAAGAAGAAAAAAAAAATGATTTTCTTTTCCTTAATATGTATTTTTTTTTTCTCTTTACTTTTATTTTATTTATAACTGTCTCTCGAATAATAAATACCAAACGTATTCTTACTATTTATTTCTGTATGTGATGAATGTCCTTGCTGCGCAACAAAGTTTTCCATTAACAGAGTAAGTGGGCAGCGTCCACATTTTCTTTGATGTCAGTTAATTTACTAATAACACTGGCGTGGCAATGGGGGTCTGGCTATCCAACGAGGTGAGGGGGTTCACTGTGGTGTTGTTGCTGCTACTATTACTACTCTTCAAATTGTACGAGATGATGGTGGATAAATTTTGCTTTCATTCGCCCTCTAAATATTTGTATCGCCAACAAAACCGATACGCACAAGGGTTATACATAAATCTAAAAAAAATCTTCTCATATCAATAATTTATTTCAACTTTTGGAAGATTAATGAAACCATTAAAATCAAATATTCCAATGAATTAATCAGGAAAATATTTTTATTCACAAAATTCTGATTTAAATTATACAAAAATAATAAATTTAGTTTGGAATATGAATAAAGAAGCCAAAGGTGGACCACTCTTTCGTGAATTCGTTTGCTTTATATAGTAATATCAACATATATAGATAAAGTGAAGGAAGGATAAATGTTCGGGCAGGGGAGAATTGCTCGAACGAATCTTAGCGAAGGATTACATCGAATTAAGTCCGAGGCAGGAGCACGAACCCGATGGGAACTCGCGTGTGCCCCCTTCCGTAACACTTAATTTTTCTTTCGATTTTTTAATCTCCGGGTAAATATCGTCACCCTCCCGCTTGCACCCCTGCAGTCTTTCCAACGAGAAAGAAACGAGGAGAATAAAAAAGAAGAAAAAAATAAAGAAAGGAAGAACGAACAAAATAAGAATGAAGATAGGAAGTATATATTTCTATACTGTGTCGCCGCGATCTCCAGGAGAATATCCGCCCACTTGTGAAGGGGCAATGCTATGGTATGAGTGAGACCGAGTGAGAGTTTGAATTGGTGAGCGGTTCCAGGGCCCCAGAGCATCCTCGTCGTTACACCACCATCAAAGAAGAACCCATTTAAAAACCTCATCAATGCTTAAGCCCCCGCGAGGCGCTCCCGTAAGAAACTAATCCCTTCTATTTTACGCCAAAGGACACGAGTGCAAGAGAAAGGAGGAAAGAGAGAACGAACGTAAAAAAATAAAACTAAAATAATGGCCAAGAGATGTAGACTTTCTCCTTTTTTTTTTTTTTCGACAGACAAAGTATAAAATTTGAAATTTTATTAGTTGACAAAAATATTTTATTCTTCCAAATTCATCCATTCATGAATTATTAATACCATTACTATTACTATTATTACTATTATTATTATTACCTTTACTATTACTACTATTATTACTATTACTACTGCTATTACTATTATTATTACTATTATTATTATCACTATTACTATTGCTATTATTATTACTTTTACTATTACTACTATTATTACTATTGCTATTATTATTACTTTTACTATTACTACTATTATTACTATTACTATTACTATTACTACTATTATTACTATTACTATTGCTATTACTATTACTATTACTATTATTATCACTATTACTATTGCTATTATTATTGCTTTTACTATTACTACTATTACTACTATTACTATTACTATTGCTATTATTATTACTTTTACTATTACTACTGCTATTACTATTATTATTACTATTATTATTATCACTATTACTATTATTATTACTTTTATTATAACTATAACTATAACTATTATTATTATTATTATTATTATTATTATTATTATTATTATTATTATTATTATTATTATTATTATTATTATTATTATTATTATTATTATTATTATTATTATTATTATTATTATTATTATTATTATTATTATTATTATTATTATTATTATTTGCTATATGTAATATTGTGTAATGTTATTGTGGTAAATTGAGTTTTGTTGTAATTAAAATTTTTTATTTTTCGACATGAAAGAATTTTTCAGTGTTTTAATTATTATTTAATTATTCGTAATATTATTAAAGTGAACATAGGGCGGGAATTTTGTTGATAAAAAAAAAAAAAAAAAATTGCGTGGGTGATGATATAGAGAGTGCATATAGTAATATAAAGAGTAAAAGAGTAAAAGGGCGACGAAGCAAGGGATGCAGAGAGAAAGAAGAGAGTTATGGATGGGAGAAATATAGACAGAGCTATAATACGCTTTAAACTGTTAATAGAGTCGAGGGTGTTTGACCGTCAGTCGATCTCGAGTGTTGGGCCAACATTCATAATGAAATTAATCTGGAAGCCCAACGATATGTAGTATATATGTATATGTATATATTCATATGAAAACCGTGGTCTGTTGGTTGTGTATGAGTGTGGCTATGACCCGTCCACTTTTCATACTCGTTGGGTTTTGAGTGAGAGGACATAGGGCAACTCTCGAGTTTGTCAAACGTTCATCCCCCATATGTATATACCATTTTTATTATTATATACATGTATATAATACCCGTGTATCAAAGTTTTGTCGGTGTGTATATGCTTTTACTTTTGGTTTTGGCAATTTGGTAAATCGCATTGAAACATTTTCCCTTTTATAAAAATAAAAAAAAATAAAATAAAAAAATTGAGTAGAGAAAACAAATAAAGATATAAAAAAAAAAATTGTATTTGTTTTTATGTGACAGAATATGAAATTTAATTTTGATTATAATTGAGTGGTGATATTTTTTTTTGTAGGGAATAAATTATTAATAATGTTTAGGAATACAAATGATGATGGAAGAGTGAGAGAATTCAGAGAGTGAAATTTATATTTATATAAGAAGAGTAAAGCCCGGTAGGAAAAATGCGATAATTACCATGACAATAGCACGCGAGTTAGGTTCAGTCTTCCTGCAAGATGGAAGACCCTGAAAAGCACCCGGTGGATGGTATGGAATCGATGCAAAGCACGAGCGCTTGAGGATTATGAGTCTTTTATGATTCGTGGATCTTGATGAATCGTTATGTCGACTATATATAACTACCTTGTTCTCATTCCAACATTATTTCTTCCTTCTTTATTTTTGACAATGATAATATCATATCAGTAAAGCCAATGGCTCTTTCATCGAGTCGAAAAGAAAGAATAATAAAAAAGTAAAAATAATTCTTTTGTCATCATAAAATCATTATTATAAATTCAATCCATTGATTTAAATACTGGTTGTTTTTTTCTCGACTCTTTGCAAATGAATTAAAAAATAAATGAATAATGATAATATCGCCACTGGTAATGAGTCAAGAAAATAAAGAAAAAATAATAAATATACATCATCACTCGGGTGGTTTGTAAAATTTCAAATAAAAATAAGACGTCTTTTTTTTTTTTAAATCAACACTCGGTATGTTGCACACAGAAAGACATCGAGAAGAAAAATAAAAATAAATAAAAAGCACACAGATACATTGATATTATATAAATACCCTGAACATCACGGAGCTTTTTCAGGCGAGATCAAAAGCCCAAAGTACAGTATCGATAATTGGTGGAAATCTTTCGTTCAACCTTCTCTTCATCGCATCTCTGATGGCAATTTTTTCTCTGAAAAAAATAATAAAAATATATAACTCCAAAGTATATAGACATTCATATACTCATACATTACACAGTGAATGATAAGAAAACACGAATGAATCGTTTGACGATTCTACAAATTTTTTTTTTCAACTCAACTCTGTTTGTCCTCTCTCCAATGATGAAAGACATCATCAATATTTATTTCATGCTGATATAAAGCAAAAAGAAAATAAAAAAATGATCACTCTTTTTAATACTTCAATATTTTATTTCTTTCATTAAAAAATAATTCACCACAAACTAAAAAAATAAAAAAAAACATTATTTATTTTCATATAATTAAATTAGCCGAATAATAAATGAATTAAAAAATATATTTATAAACAAGATAATAATCATCACATCTGGACAAATAAATTCTTTTATAAATCCACCAACAAATGAATATAAAAATATAAACATATTATTTTTATATATAAATTCTCTCTTTCATTTCACGACGAGGTGATTCGAAAAGAAAGCATTTTACCATGGAAAAGGGGTTAACTTCTAATTGTTTTGTTAAATGACGCGCGAGTAAGAATCCTTGGAGGACTTAAGCCCCAACGCGCGGGCAAAAAGAGACTTGTGCTTTCGCATCATTCTGCTCGTTTCTATATCGCGCATCCTTTATGTATGTATGTGTATATATACATATATAATACTGTCGACTGTTCCCACCCCTTAAACTCTACGACCCACTCGACCTCTCCCGTTTTCTCTCTTTCTTTTTCTTCACAAACCCCCCAACAAAATAGAGTTCTCTTTTTGGTAAGCGCGAGCGCACGCTGCAGCCGTCTTAATTCTTAGCTTTATTCTCTCTAAGACTCTCTCTTAATTTCTTATTTCTTCCATCTTTCTCATTTGCTTTCTATATACTCTTTTATTCTTGAGTTCATTCTTCTAACTGCCGGTATACTTACTCTCTTTCTCTCTTTCTTTCTTTCTATCTATCTTTTGGGAGTATACCATGAACGAAAGACGTCTACTTGCGTAATCCTCTTCTTTCACAATTTATACTCGTGGTATATCAACTACTCTTTAAAGCCGTATATAGAATGACGAATAAGTATATATAAAAAGAATGAAGAGAAAATAAAAAATAAGTAGAAAATATTCTGAATATACAGGAAGTTTAAAGAAGCGTACAGTATAACTTTCAATTTAATTCCTCGTCAAATTTGTTTTTTTTTTTTCATTCTGCGAATTATTTTATTTTTTTATTTGTCAATACTTTTTTTATTTTGTCTTCAACTTTAGATTGTAATTTAATAGATGTATATTGACATCGAAACCTCGGAAATTTCATACTGATATCTGTTAATTAGACAAGTTTGAAAATATATAAATAATATTCATCTTCTCAATTCTTCATCGATAATAGTTACTTTGAGAGTTGTTCAATATAAGCTGCAAGAAATTCCAATCAATCTCTGTAAATTATATCAAACACATACATAAACTGACCATCAAACTATAAAATACTTTAAAACTTTCAAATCACAAAACTATAAATATTATTTTCTATTAAAAAAATAAATCACAATTTTTTTCGCTTGATAATTAATTTATTTTCTTATCTTTTCAATAGAGTGTAAAGGGGTGAATTGTCATACAATTGACGTGGTTTGACGAAGGGTGAACTTGGTACACATATAGCTAAATGGAAGCAGCACGAGAAAGCCCAAGGGTTAACTCGATACAACCTCTCAATAACCGAATTACTTATCGCGTATATCGAAGTATATACACATTGTCTACACATATATACATCTAGATGAAGCGTTTATATATATAGATACACACACATATGGCTGACGATGATGACGTTGACGATGATGATGATGACAATGATAATGCATCAGCTAAAGATATGAAAATTATTCGTGCAAACCACTCTCTCCCATTCCAATCATCTTGTCCTGCTCTGTTAATAATTCGCTTTCTCACTACTATCGTTATAGTTATACTTGAAGCTTGAATAGTAGACATCATTGGCACACACAATATTTATATATGTACATATATACCGATGGATCTTTGATGCTTGCTCAAGAAAATTCAGTTAGTCAAGAGCTTTGTGTCCTGCCTTGTCGACGACGATGTCGAAAGACCAAAGACCAGGGAGTATACATATACTGACGACGAGTATATATATAAATTCTAGCGAGGGATAGGTATGCCAAAGTCGGAAGGGTGAAGGAAAAGGAAGCAAGTGCGCGGAAGAGGAGATGGGTTGTGTGCTAGGCTTCCGCGAAAGCTGTCGGTAGGTTGAAGGACGCGACGGATGTTCCAACGGCAATGCAATTATAAGCTAACGTTATATGTAGATGTATGTATAGTATTGGGTGCTTTATTAATTCACGAGTGGTGGTAGTGTATATATGGATGTGTGTATAAGTGTATAGTGAGTAAATAGAAAGAGTTGAAATAGTTTTTGTAAATCGATTTTGTGGATTTGTTTTTTTTTAAATATTTTGAGTTGGTTTAGGTTGGATTATTTTGGTATTTGTGGATGTTTGAAAGTATTAAACTGTAGAATACTGATATCGTTTCAATATAATTAATGATATTGAATAAAATTTATTGGATTAATTAGAATCTTAATCTGATTTAAGAAAATAAATCGCTGTAAGAAATTACTATTTAAATTTTATCCGATTTTGAAAATACATATAAAAAAAAAATAATAATCAAAGTTTTTCTGTTAAGTGTTTAATGATATTTTATACAAAAATATAATCGACATGAAAAAATAATTTAAATGTTATAATTAAAGCTTAAATAAAAAATCTAACATCAATTTTACGAGTATAAAAATCGTTTGGAAATCTTAAATCTCATAATATTTTTTGCTTTAATACCCAAGTATACCAAATACTTCTTTTAAAAGCTCTACTTTACACACATGTACACATTACATACATATACATATACATATATATTTAAACATAAAGAAAACTTGCGGCATAGATAACCTACTTGAAGAGTTAACTCGCGTACATGCAAATTTCTGAATTATTATGCTATACCATCTAACTCTTGTGGTTTCTCGTTTCGTGAACATTTATACATACATACATACATACACATATTTACACTCATACTGTAAACTGTTAAAGGGGGTAAATGGTACAGAGATGGAAAAATGGACAAAATTTAAGAGGGAAATAGTGAAGTTATGCAGAATACAGACTGATGCAACGCGCGCATTATATTCTACATACATTCTCCACTTTCTATGTAATACATACTTGTATATACAAGTATTGTATATATACATATGTATATATGTAGAGATATATTGAAGTCGATGGAGCTGAGAGTCAACCTCTACTTCGATCGTATTTCCGCTCGTCTTTCACTTGTTCTCTCAATTTAAATACTTCGTATATATAATTAATGCTTTTGCGAGTTCCTTTAACGAAACCATTCGTTGCACTTAACCTCAGGCCACACGTTGGTTATCTACGAGCAACCACCGATCTACGGTCACCCCTCTGTGGCCAATTGTCGACGCAATTAATCTATCTCGCGGTATGTGCACGTGTATTAAATGTAGAAAATTCATTTGTGTGCAGTGCTTGATGTAGATGTTTAAACGTATCTGTGACCGCATATTATAATGACCGCAACTAATTAGACACAGTGCGTAAACACCACTATTCAGTTACTGAGAAATTAATATTACCGCATATAGAAAAAAATAGTTTGATTAAATAATTAAATAATTGTGTTATTGAAATTGAAAATAGTTACTTTAATTAATTCATTTCAGATTTAATTGATGTTGTAATTTTATTTTATTTGTTTGGATTATTGGTAAAAATTCAGGATTTATTAGAAGTATTTGTTTAATGTATTTAATTTAATCTTAATTTTATTAATTCATTTTGGATATTATTTTAATGACTCGACGTTTTTTTTTTTATTTCATTTAATTTTTTTTTCTGTTGAAGTGTTTTGCTGAAATGTAGACAATTATTATATGGAATTTAATTATTATATTGTCAAGTTAATTGCAAGTCGTAATTCAGTTTAAGTCAAAGAAATATAAAAGAATAAACTAATTCAAAAAAAAAAAAAAAACTTCACATGACGTCTTTGAATATATTTAATATTAATTCACATAACGATTTTTTTCATGTTCGTGTATGTAAATGCATTTGAAAAATTCCCTCAGGTATATCCTGACATTTATTATTTCTCTATAGAAAAATATGTCAACCCTTTAGATAGGATATATAAATATATTTGTACCACACCTCCTTTTTTGGTTGCCCGCCCGCCCCTCTTGTTACTCACAAGTTTTGTCGACTCTCATACACAAATATATATTATTATGTACAGACATATTTTATATATGTATTCATATATAAAAGATCCCATAGAACACCAGCAATCCTGATCAAAATTTTAAAACCTCACATTTGCCTTTGAATTTTAATCTATTTCACCTTTTTCCTTCTCTTCTCACCCTCTTTCCCAACCCTATTTATCAATGTTATACATTGTAAAGGGTATACAAATGCTGTACATAAAAAAAGATGTATTAATTTAATTTCAAAACAAAAATATTTCCAAGTAATAAAACAAAAATTGGAAAATAAAATTTTTCTCCTGGAGAAAAGTTTACGTAAATGTTTAAGCTACATACATGCGTGTATTGTACGGATTAAATTTCAAGGCAATAACACATATATGAGTCTGTTGATACGAGTTAGAATTTAGTTTATGTTGAAGAGAGTCGTCGAATAGGAAGCGCGATATATCAAAGCTCTAAATTTAATTGTATATACGAGAGACAATGCGTTTAGTCTTGATCCTCCTGTCCTTGCATTTATACACATACAACCATGTATTTTTGTATAAATAAATAGATAAGATTTAATCAATACTCAACTAGCTTCTACTCACACACGACAACCACTTCCACATCTTAATAAAAAATAAAAAATAAAATAAACTCAATAAAAATAATAAAAAAATAATTTACTTAACTATGAAATGTTTCATAATTTTTTGACAGTGAATTAAATTTAATAAATAGTAAATCTAATAATAAATAATAAAAGATTCAAAGTGGGTTTCTTATTATATTCTAGTTGGAAAGTGTAGAATATATAAATTTTTATTTATTATAATAATTTATCTATAAATAAATCATCTATCGAATATGTAAAAATGGTCTACACATTGTAATAAAAAAAAAAAAATCTTTTAATAAATTCAAGATGTGTGTGTCTTCACTCGGCTCACAGTATAAGCAAATATGCAAAGCTCTCTTTTACACACACCCGATTACACGTAAATATCTATACATATGTATATAGATGTGTATTTTATTATATGTATGGGGAAAGGATAGGTTGGAAAATGAGAGAGGACGAGTGAGCTTTTATGTGTACCATACAACGGAAAGATCCATGAACCTAAAATACTCTCCCTTTACACTTTACTATATCTACTATATGTACATATATATATATATGTATATATATATATACCACCCCTGTACACTTGTACAAGCGTCGTAAACCTGAATTTATTAACACTACGAAACGACGGAGAGATTCGCTAAATGGTTTTCAATTTGTACTTAGGTACGTTCAGACCACATATGCTACACTCAATGTATTACATATTTATTATATGTACAGTTTATCATACGAAAGCTTTTGTGGACTCAAACACAATTGTTTTCAATTTCATTTTATTTATTTATTTATTTATTTATTTTTTTTTCCTTTTGAAATATGAACACGATATTTATCTTTTACTCATTGGGAATGCAGTTGAATGAACAGATAGGAAATAAATATTTCCTATAAATAAAAGTTGATATATAAATTGATTATTTATTTTTTATAAATAAAAAAATATAAAAATTTGACTTGAATATTTATAAAAAATTTTTTTATTTTTTTTATAGTTTTTTATTATTTTTTTTTTTTTCATTATTGTGAGATGCCACACCTAAACCCCTTTTTACAGCCCTCGCTTTCACCCTCAAACCACCTTTATTTCTTCTCATCGATAAACTCACAAGTATTACTACCTCTACTTCCACCCACTCTACATACAACCTACCTTCACCCCACGGTGAATTAGCTTTTGATATTGGCAGACAGGAGGGAGAATAGTAGAAGGGTAGAAGGGTGAGAAAGATTCAAATAAAACTTGTAAAAAAAAAAATAATAAAATAAAAAAATAAATTGTGAAAGAAAAAAAAAATCGACTTACACAATTTCTAGAAAGTGCAGCGGACAGAGATAGACTCTTAGTGTATAAATATCTACACACACACACACACATACATATAGCTAGATGAGGAGGGATGATAGAGGGTGCAAAACACGAGAAAGAAGAGAGAGATGAATTTTAGTGTGGTATTATTGGACAGAGGAATGATAAAAGCTCCGCCTGCAAGCACCCTCTGGGTACGCCTCAAAGACACGCCCATCTTGCGGAATTTAAGTTCAACGAGCGACAAGTGGGGTAGTTGAATAAAATATATATATATATATTTAAGGAAGAGGGAGAAAATTTTATCAGTGCGACCTGGGTCCACCTATCGTTTTAATGTTCGCTTTTGTGTTGTTGCCCCTTTTGCGCACGACAAAATGTCGGGCTTGCACAGAAATTGGTGCAAGACGGTGGGAGATACATTGGCGGATGAAAACACCAACTATTTCACCCCCTTACATCAGGGGGATGCAGTCCGTAACTTGTGCCTGCGTCACCGATAACGTTTTATGCATATACTCTGAGTGAAGTAAAGAGTAAAGACGTAGAGAAGAGGGAGAAAGACGGATATTTGAATCGTTATATGGACTTTCGCGACGAAAGCTTTGCGCGCGCCACAATGTGTGTGCATTGAGTGGGGTTGGATACGGAAATGCAGGGGTGAAAAATATATTTTACAATTTAATTATTTGAAAATATATAAAATAAAAAATTAATACAGATGATTTAAAAATATTTATTTATATAATTATTATAGTAAGATTTGAATTTTTTTTTTAATTACGTTGAGGATTTAATTTTTCGTTTGTTCGCATAACAATAGAAAATTATTTATTTACAAGATACGGATATTCGTAACGGATAAGTGTAGATAAAGATAAAAACAAAATGTTTATCTGTTGGAGAGAACAAAAAAATAATAATAATTGTTAAGGATGGGAGTTGTGTTTACTGGCGAATTTAATGTACTCTAACGAGACAGCTGAATGATAATATGTCGCGTTATCATAGAGACCATCCACAGGAAACAAAACCGGAAATACATACAGATATAGAGGCTGATCTGATGAATACACAGAGTGTCCAGAGTAATTTCGTTCTTGGCAATTAACATTTTAAAAAAAATAAATAACAAAACCTCACACAATTCATTCCCAATAATAAAACTCCACCTCAAATCGTATAAATAAACATCCCCATTTTTAAAAATTCATCACAAAAAAAAAAAAAAAAAAA
>JAQQBS010000003.1:8352305-8401979 GCA_030347275.1 Microctonus aethiopoides | reverse complement strand
AAAAAAAAAAAAAAAATAATACGTAGATGGGGCGGGATGAGTCTATCAAGATCCACCCGCGTTGAAAAGAATCGCAAGTGCGCAAATGCGCGGGCGCGCACGGATGTTGGCTATAAAGGAGAGGGTTGAATGTGTATCGGATTGAGTGGACGCAAGAGAGAAAATATTTTTTTTTGATCTAACATTAAAACACCAAACGGGGCGAATGATGCGCGCGCGAATCTACGTATAAATACATGTATACAATTTATACAAACAGGGGCGCCTCTTTTACCATACAGTGGTGGTGGCGGTGGTGGTGGGGTTGTGCGCGCGGGAGCAAAGCTAAGCAGTGGCAGTAGCAGTAGTACCACGCGAGTCGGCCCGCAAACACAGGGGCAGACTCAGCGCCGCAGTGCTCGTGCACGCACAGTCGCGGCTTGAGTTCCGTTCAATGCGTATCGTTCCTCTCACGTGCGTGCCAATAATAATAATAATAATAATAATAATAATAATAATAATAATATACAACTTGTTTTTATCCCTTTATTTATTTCTCTTTCTTATATTTTCATTCACTTATTTATTTTCTCGCTTCATTGCATTTTCGTTTCTTTCGTTTATATTTTATTGTGCTTGGGGCTTGAACAGTCGAGTATTTTAATCGCGGTTGTATTAAGAAGGAGAGTGCGAGAGTTGAGGGGATAAAGTATTTTTCAATACGAAGTGAAATAATGTATGAGGAATGAACAAGTTCTTTGACATTGACGACGGTTTGATTCATTCAAAAAGTTGCAGAGAACAATAAGTTTATGTATTGTGAATGGATTTTTATTATTATAGTATATTTTTTTTTTTTTTTGTTCGCGAGAGAGGTGTAGAGAAAAGAGTAAAAATGTATAGTATGACGATGTATAGAAAAAAAAGCCTGACTGGTGAATTTTCAATTGTGTTTTAATTAATTCTGTGAAATTGGAAATAATTAAATGAAAATTATATTTTTATGTGTGAAGATTTATTGGTGATAATTTTTAAAAAATGAAATAAATAAAGAGTTGGGAGAACGATGAATGTGACGTTATGAATTAATTAATAAATGTTATAAATGACAATGGAAGAAGTTTTAAGTGACGTAAAAAAAATTTTTAATATTTATAATAAAATTGACATTTTTTACGTTGAGGTTTTTTTTTAAGTTAAATTGAAAGTGACCGGTGTAAAATCAGTGACAGAGTTATTATATTTAGTTGGTCTGATTTTTTTTTCGGTTAAAGGGGTGAATTATCTGCATCCTGACTGAAAAAAAAAAAATAAAATAAACAAAAGTGAAGTTGCAAGTGACTGAAGCGTGGAATGGATTTTCAAAGCGCAATGGAGACCTTCGCTGAGGCCTGGGTGGCCGCCAATACCAAGACTGATCCTGTCCAGGTATGATAATAAAATAAAAAAAAATAATGACAAAAGATAAATATAAATTTCAACATATTACAAATTTAAAATATAACCAAAAAAATTAATTTCTATATTTTCACTGACATACTTAAAATTATTCTTCAAACAAAAATCAGCATTAATTTTAAATAGATTCATCAACATAAATAATTTTTGTTTGTCATTAATTAATAGTATAATAAGTGTAAATTAATATTTTACAAGAGAAATAAACAAATAATTGCAGGAATAATAATTGATATAAAGAATTTTTTTGTGCTGTGGAATTCACCCTATATCTCGATGCAATAGCACGTGGTGTTATTCTGTGCCCTTTCAAGTATTACACAGCCAATTTGCCACCCTCGGCGATTTTCCGACAGTTAGCCACATCTCACACCAACCCCCGTAAGCGTTAGTATTAATACAACAGCTATAGAGAGAAAGCGAGACAAGTGTAAACGAGAAATAAATATACAATTCAAAATTATATCATCACCAGATAAATTCATTTAAAATATCAATTAAATAAATAACTAAATAAAATTAATAAACAAACAATCCAAAGCTATTCTATCCGTCAAATAAAATTAAAAAATCCATAATTAAATAATTAAAAACCGCAAAAATCAATGAAAATAAATAAAATAATTTTACTCATATTAAATTAAAAATTAAACTTACTAAATTTAATTATTTAAACATATCAAAAATTTAATTCCAAACAAATTTGTAATGTTTATATTAACATGAGCGATATCGATGACTAAATAAAATTAAAAAATCCATAAATAAATAATTAAAAACCGCAAAAATCAATGAAAATAAATAAAATAATTTTACTTATATTAAATTAAAAATTAAACTTACTAAATTTAATTATTTAAACATATCAAAAATTTAATTCCAAACAAATTTGTAATGTTTATATTAACATGAGCGATATCGATGACTAAATAAAATTAATAAACAAATAATCCAAAGTTATACTATCCGTCAAATAAAATTAAAAAATCCATAAATAAATAATTAAAAACTGCAAAAATCAATGAAAATAAATAAAATAATTTTGTTCATTAAATTAAAAATTAAACTTACTAAATTTAATTATTTATAAACATGTCGAAAATTTAATTCCAAACAAATTTGTAATGTTTATATTGACATGAGCGATATCGAGCATTAAAGAGTAAAGAGAATTAATTTATAAATGCAAATACATGTAATTTATAAATATATTTAATGTTAAGAGTGTATTGGTGGGGAAGTCACGGGCTGTGACCACGTTACGGATGTGCCCCTGCCTTCTTCCTGTGCTATATGTATACATACCTTCATGGAACGTTTGTAAACACACTCGTGCCACAGTCATCATCCAATGCAACCCATGAGCTTAAACACAAATAATAAAATATACACATATACTCACATATATATTCGCACCAATTGCTGGAGTGTTGGGCCGCCGTCGGTGCGTTTTCTTCTCTCATCTTTTGATTTAAAGAATTCGGATGGGGTCATTCAACCGGAAGATAAATTCATCCTGTTCAATTTAAAAAAAAAAAGAAAAAAAAAAATTTTTTTTTTATCAATTTTTTTCCTATGTTTAATCTTTTTTTTTTTCTATGCATCTTTTTTTTTTATCGCGATAATAATTATGGATTATTATTTGTATATTTGAGATGAGTAAATTTGAAATTCAACTGAAACAATTTATTTATTTATTTGTAAACGACCGTTGTGGTTGTGTAGATATTTTTATTTTTTTTTTTTCAATGAAAATCAGGTTGAATTTGTTGTGTTTGTTGCACGCAAAGGTTATTAGGAATCCCGGTGGTTGAAGCGACGTCTCTCGCGAAACGCAACCACGTGCACAACGACGCGTATATATATGGTCACGCTATTTGACCACCCTACGAACCACACGAATAATCGTTATTCATCTATCCGGTGTCTGCATAATATAAAATATATAAATGTAAAAGGCTAAACTTTTGACTTTCAAACGCACTCGAACACATCCCTATCATAAATATTAATCCAAATGATAATTAATCAACGCAAACAAAAATAATTATAAGTACACTTATGCGCATTCCACAAATAAAATATCAAAAAAATAAAAATCATTTTAAATATTATCAATATATTTTATTTTTTCTCGTCAACAAATATTGTCATTGCCTTGTCTTTGATGACCTAGTATAAATATTACTTAAAGTCGAGACACACGTCGTATGTTACATAATTTACTCACTTGACAGAGGGATTGATATATATAAATGTACAAAATGGATCACTCGGGCGCTATTCATTGATCGCATTAAGTCACGACAAGAATTATGTCTAAGAAAAACATTCTGGCGCCGGATTAACATTTAAAGCTCGTGTAAAAAAAAAAAAAAACATAAAACAAGAAGCAAAAAAAATTGAATAAAAATATCCAAGGGAATTTTTATTTTTATTTGTATCTATCTATCTATTACGCGGAGGATGAGCGTAAGGATAACCAACCTCATCCACCTGTTGCCGTGGGCTTCTTACATGCAACAGTATCATCGCAAACCACACCACAAAATCCTCAGCATGCATATGAAATAAAACCGAAATACAAACGTACACTTTTACATCCGCAACAGTATAAATCATTTCTGATATCTCGTCTCGTTTATTTTTTTTCCACCATCCTATATCATTTAAGTTCATCATAAAATATCCACAATGAATATCTATACACGAATACATTTTGAAAAGCATGCACGCGTTGAAAAATCCATTTCATCTTTCGCACCTGTCTGTAAATATGACTTGAGGTCATGAAGTGAAGAAATAAAAATAAAAGATTCTATATACAGTGGGATGAAGAAGATGAACGAGAAAGAGAAAACGAAAAATGGTTTTGTTGGGCCCGCACACACTCTTCTTTTGCACATTTCATCGTTTTTGTTTCGGCTGCCGCGTCCGGGGTCCAAGACTTTATAATTCCCTCTCTTCTCGTTATTCGCTTGATGTATCTACGCATTCAGTGGGGCCTTAACTTCGTCTCCTTCCCCATTCTTTCTTTCTTTCTTCCTTTCTTCAGTATACACAAAATATGTATGTATATGTCTAGGTGTGTGTGTGTGTGTGTGTATGTGTATATACTATATGTATACTCGCCGGGGGCCCTGGTCCGACGTGTTTTTTGCTGAAGCGCCTTGCGGTGCTGCTGCATACCACCGACGGGTTGGTCGCGCGGTCAGCTCCCGAAACAGTAGCCCTGCGTACTTCACTTGTACAGTCCTTGCAAGCAACAAAAAAATATCCATCACGTAGTCAGTATATTTAATCATCTTTGTGGATTTTATATAAAATATTAAATGTTAAAATAGTAGATATTATAATAATAAATAGATACAAATATTTTTTATTAATATAATCGTAAAATTTCAGACATTGGAATTTAATTCTTCCTAGATTTTAAATGAAAATAATGAACAATACATCGCTATTAATTTAAATATTTTGATTATAATAAATACAATTAAATATTAATTAAATATTAAAAATATATTTTAATTTATTTTAGCATTATATTCTAGAATATTTTTTTTATTCATTCAATATTTAACATTTGTACATCTTTTCATTTCGTCCTGTCCTTTGGACTCGATTGTTGATGATACTTGGCTTTATATAAATTTATATACATAAATGTCTGCATCTATATTTTATATATATATATAGCTGTGATATTGGTAATATGACAGTGTGGTAAGATATATTGTTGGGATATTTTAACTTGATGACAAGACGGCGATCGCAGTTGAGGCAGTGCGTGGTGCTGAGGATTGTCGCATTCTGGGTCCAGTTGACCCCTGTTGACACAAGCAACGGCTTAGCCGTTTGTTACAGCTTCGTGTTAAATTCACTCATACGCACAAATCCACATACAACATTCTTTTAACCATTTTATTATGTGTATATTCCCCACAGACATCATTATATATACATAAAATTATTATCGTGTGCGTTAGTTATACTGAATTGCAGCACGTGCTCAGATTTCATCGTCGATTCGAGCAATATATAGACGCCAGTTTGACCGGCCTACATAACATACATATATACATGTCTGAGAATAAATATATATACATTTATTGTTGTCAAGAGTCAGTGTTAAAGTTATTTCGTTGCATTTAATTTAGCACGATGATGTCAATGGAGAAAAAAATAATATAAATTACATTCGTTTTGATAGTTTTAATAATATTTTAAAATTGTATATGAAATATTTATGATAATTAATTAATAAGTATTATTAATGTTTTGTTTTAGAGTCAGGCGTTGGCATTGACGCACAAACAATCGCCACCATCGCGTCCACAAAGTGTCTCGCCAATACCAAGGAGTCCACAATCACATCAATCATTGCAAGTTCATGTGACACGATCTCCAACGCCTCGACCATCATCTGCACATCATCATTCGCAATTGCATCAGGCTCAATCCACTGGTAATATTAATAGTGGCATTACTGGCATACATCAATCGCAACAACAACAACAACAACAACAAGTACCGCAATCGTATAGTATTCATCATAATCGTCATCCGAAACAAGAAATTGATTCAACTAGTCCAAAACAAGAAGGATTTGATCTCAGCAAAAGTGCATCGGTTGCTGGTGAGTTATTTTTTATTGTGTATTTATTTTATATTAATTAGATATACAGATTATTTGTGGCTGGGAAAATACGATATTTTCAAAATTTTCATGTTTTACAACTTCTTTAATGATTACAGAGACATCTTGCGATAATCAAAAAAAATGTTTCAGACAAAATTAACGTATTTTTTTCTGCAGAATCAGATTCCGAAATAAAAAATTGGGGTTTCCATTTAAAATTCTAAAGTTGTCCTCTAAAGATTTTTAAAAATTATTAGATATGTATTTTTCAATTTTTTGATTTGACGCATAATACGTTACGAGATTTTTCTCTCTGTTCCCATCTTTCTATAACACCCTGTGTATAGTGAAGAATTTTGTTTGTTTTTTCTTCGGTTGATTTAATAGTTCAATGTGGAATTAATATTTTATAAAGTGTTTAATTTTGATGATGAGAGCTCGTATATGGCGTAGAGAATTGCGTATGTTCCGGGAATAGCAAATCTCAGTTGATTTTCTCTCTTCATTTAACAGTGAAAGTGCAAGAGGGATAAAGGTAATACGCAGAGTGGGAGACGGCACGAGATGTGAAGGGGAATATCGCGCGCGCGACCCTCAGATACTAATCCGGATTAAATCAGAATCCCCGGGCTATGCGGCTGGGCGAGCCGCGAACTCGCACCACATTTGCCAAGTGCGCGGCCCTTTCATTTTCTCTCCTCCTCTATATATCTATACGACTTTACCTACATAAATAAATATATTGTATTTATGGATCATTACATTGATAAAACGATTTAGATCACTGAAGTATTTATTTTATTTTAAAAATTTTTCTTTTCTTTTATAAATAACGAATTTTTTTCACGAACTGACATCACATTATTCCAATTATTTTTTCTACTATGTAGGATCTCTCAGATATCTTTTATACATACATGAAAAAAATTATAAAACGGAATTTGATGCATAAAAAAAACCCATAAAGATATGGATTATCTTAACTTGTAAAGAATGAATGAACAATCGCGTAAAATGAATTTAATCTCAATATATTTTATTTCTACGAATTTATAAATTATATCGCAATATTTCCGCTGATCCATTAACATAAACAAAAAAAAAATTGACTATAATAATAATAAAAATAAAAATATTAAACAAAAAAATAAATAAATCTTTGCACTCTGAGATGAATCGTATTACATAATATAATCCATTGGATTAAATTGAAATTCGACGAGTTTGAACCTGATGCAAAAGAAGTATTTAAATTATACGTTATTTTATCGTACACCCTATATAAAATCACAAATATATACACGTATATATATCTACCATTTATCCAAACCGTCAACGTTGAAGGGTATGTAACGCTTTAAAGGGGACTATATGGCTGCGAGGTGGCAGAGAAACGCAAAGTGGGAGAGAAAGAGAATACAAGAGAGAAGAACATACTCTATATATATATATGTCAGTGTGTGTGTGTGTGTGGCAAGCAAGTTAGCATTATAGTTTAGTTGTATGCGTTAGATTTAGGATTTGGATGGCAATGCCGCTCCCAAGCTCACACACGACCAGTAATCCCAGATTAATCCTCAACATACTCATACATATAAAATCACACACATACACTCATACAATAAAGCAAGGGATACTCTGATGGCCGCACACGCATTATACGCATCGAGCTAGAGAGATTGGTGAAAATCAACCTACACAACATAACTTCTCCCTGCTCATATTACGCTTACCCGAATCCGAGTTGAAATTTTGTTCCTACTTTAGACCTGCATGTAGCTCGTTTTGTAGGAATTGAAGGTATTATTAAGGACGAGTTATTTAATTTTAGTCCTTTTTAAGACTTTAAAAGTGGTAGATATTTCCATTTCTTCTACTTTAAGGTATAAAAAAGAAATAAATTAAGAAAACTAAGGAGTTATTAAGGTTCAAATGAATATGAAGGATATGAAAGGTATTGGGAAGTCACTATTTACAGTAAAGAAAATAAAGGTCTAATGTAGGAACAAAATTTCGACTCGAGTATATAATATTTAACTAAGAGCCTACCTAAGAGATATTTTCAATAATATGAAAAATGTCCAAATTAATAATTAAGTTTTAATATTAATCGTTATTTGAATACATTTTTTATAAAATGTAAATGATAAATTATAATTTTTATTATAAACAAACAAAAAATTAATCATTTGTATCATTTAGGCCTTATTACCCGCGGGTACCTTTATATGTATTATTATTTATTATAATTTTTTTTTTCATTCTAAATATTTTATTCTGGGCTCCATTTCCGTATTGAATGAAAGAATGATGTACTAGTTCAAATGGATATTAAAGTATAGCGTAGTAAAATGAAAAATAAATATAAAATAATATCGCTGCAGAGTTGTAAATATGTGACCGTTACTGTTATATAATCACGCACAAAGCAAATGCCGAGCTCTATATAAAATAGCATCGCCAACTAAAGGATTATATACATTTGAATGTATATGTATATTTATACATATTCCCGCCATTACTGCGCGTGCAGGCTTTTTAGTGCATGGCTTTCACGCAAGGACCCTCTATGCATACACATATATATGTGTATACAAAGTGCCATGAGCAAAAAAAAAAAAAAAAAGAGTGGAGAACGCGCTTCGATGCTTTATGGATAATCCTACCACTACTCTCATGATAATCCTCGTACACATTTTGACTATATCATAAATATATGTATATATTTTGAGAGTTGTGATAATGTACATGTATATGTTGTGTAGAGATATATATTTTCTTGTGTGTATTTCATTGGTCCAGAGACATTATGGCATATTCGAAGAGAGCGTAATATAGAGGATTTAGGATTATCGTGTGTGTATAGTATCCGATGGTGTGTATGTTTCTGTATGGTATGTTGTAGACAATGTCCTGGACATTGGTCAGAGCACAAAGGGATGGATTTTAGCATATATGAAGGAGATGAGAGAGTGGAAAGATGACAATATCCATTAGCTGAATAGAGAATATGAATTAAGGTGGACGATTTTGCGAATATAATCGGCTCATGTGGATATAGAAATATTCACTGTGTCTTTAGCCTTGTAAACATCCATTTTATTTGAGTGTATGTGTGCAGCATGTTGGTTTATGTATAATCGTAAATGGGTACATGGCTTTTGGTTAAAGTATATATCCAAAGGACAGACCTTTGATGAACGAGGAATATGGATGAATGTTTGAAGGATTAGATGAATAGAACACATTGGGATTAATGCGTTGGTGGATAGTTATAGGGATATGGTGATGATGTTCTTCCTTTGATTGTTTGTGCATTGGAGATGATTCCATGGGTTGACAGCACTTGGAATATTATTTATTTAGTTATTTTTATAATGGAATAAATTTGATAATGAAGAAATATTTTCGTTATGAGAAAAATACTTTTATGTTTGGTGGTTTGAATGAGTGTATTGAATATTATTTTATCGCGGGGTTTAATTGATGAAGTGCTGTACGTGAGTTTGAACTTTGAAGTTAAATTGGTTGCATAGATAGAGTGTGGTGTTATGACGTAGGAAATGAAATTTTATGCGTTCCTGGTTGTCAAGGGTCACCCGTTTGCTTTTCGGTCAAGCCAGTGCCAAAACCCTGACCACGATTAACATCTCTGTGACAATATATACATCATTAAACTCATCTACATACCTATATTGTTTAATTAAAAAAATAAATATACCAAGCAGAATATTAAACAATAACACGAAAAATAAATCAACGAAAATTTCTAGATTTAAATAATTCGTATATTTAAAAATTAATTAATAACTCAAAAAATCAATAATTTAAATTCATTTGGATAGTTATAAAATAAATAAACAAACAATACCTAATTATATTATTAAATAAAAAATAAAATAAATATTGAAATAAAATTAATACATTAAAAATAAAAATAATTATTCACTTGTATTTTTTTTTTTTTTTTTTGTATCATTTAATTTTTTGTTTATGAGAAAATAAAAATGTGATAATAGTGAGACATAGTGGTAAATCATTATTCGAGAATTTGTAGGCCTACCAGACGTCTTGATAATCAGGAGAACAGGTTTGGTGTAGGCGGTGAATGTTTCTCCATTCTCTCTTGTCTCTATTTTCCTTCATCTCCGCTTTACACTCTGCTTCTTCCTTTCATTTACTCCACAGCATCACCATCATACCAACGAAAAATATGCAAATGAGGTCCTTTGTTCAATACCTGTCGGCTTATTTTTATAGCAAGGATAGCATAAGTGTAAAGTAGGTCGATGGTTGAGTGTTGTGGTCAAGCAAACGTCCCGAAAATCAGCTTCATGACCCAAATAAGGGCTTTTGTAGGACCCCAAGGATCAGGAGTATAGAACTTACCACTACCGTACCATTTTCACTTCTCTCCCCATTTATTATATTCCTCCTCGCATCCTTTGTGTGTATATATATACAAACATACGTGTGTATATATATACGAGAATGCGAATGTGTAGATCGCAGGCGCAGGAGACACAGTTTTTATATACGTATAAATATTTGGGGAAAAAGGATTTCTATCTCTTCCTCATTCTCGTTTAGTTTAAATCATCCTCACAAACACAACCTTCACATTCGCATGATATCCTGCTAGTTGTTTACGCGTGAGAAACGCTGAAAAATATGACAAACTAATAACTCCAAGTGAGAAACACCGAAAATATATATTTAATAAAAATCAAACAAAAAAACAAAATAAACAAAAAAATAATTAAAAAAAATTTTTCTCATACTCAATTCTTGTAATTATTTCATTTTCTTTAATCAACAATAATAAATCGGATAAATATTTCATCACTGAGGTTTTTAAAATATTTATCAATCGACACAACAATAAGTTTGATTAATAATTAATATATATTTTTATTACTTAAGTAAAGTTGAATAATACAAAATACATAATGTGTTAAATTGACATTGGTCACGAGTGATTATATTCCTTTTCAACCCCGTCAATTATGTTCTCCTGGGATAGAGAGGTCACATTGCAGCCTTACCCACATTCCCATGGGATTTGTTTGGTTGTGCGCTAAACTCCCTTAACCCTTCACATGAATGTATAACACACATCCATACATTAATATATAGGCACATAAATATTGTTTCAATGTTATAAAACTCGTTGTACCATTATATTCCAATGCTGTGTTTATATGTGTACTTGCAGAAATTTTTGTAAACGTGTTTTAACATGTATGCAATAAAAACCAGTATCTAATTTTTTTTTTTCTTTGATTTAAACATGTGTTTTGGATTTTGGTACAAGTTCGTATCTATATCGGTATGCATCATTGTCTCTATGGATATATTTTCTATGTTGGCCTTTATAGCTTGTTCGCTTACTCAAGCGGCGACACAACCATCCCCCAACCCCTTTTATACGCTCAACGAACGACGTGGATTTCCGGATCAAGGCATTAACGACGCGCGCAAGCATGCCTCTAGCGATTTAGAGGGGATATACGCACGCTCGATTATCAGGCTCGCAGGAGAAACGTGGCAGATGAAACTTTGTCCCAATATTTACTTTAAAACACTTTTATTATTACGCTTTCAATGAATTTTATATGTGTATATATTTTATTAATTTTTTTTTTATTTTTTTATTTAGAAAATTTTGGGAAGATTGAGTTGAAAAATTTTTTACACTTTGGTCCAACGGTAGTTTTTTATAAATGATAATTTTCTTCTTTTCATGATGTATGGGATTAATGATTTTGTGCGTTAGAAGGGGTTGAATTATTAAATTGAGTGAGAGAAAATTAGTCGAGTGTAAAAATTCGTTCAAGTGATGACAAATCTTATTGCTTAGGATATATAGATATGTTTATTATGTACTAGTGGTACAATATCCTTTCATGCTTTCCTGTTGCCTCAAGGATTCGATTATCCTGTGAATTCTCGTGCCAAATTTTGTAGGTTATTAGTACAAATTATGTAAAAAAATAAAGAAATAAATTTTATAAATATATTTTTTACACAAGAAACTGAATAAATAGCAAAAAAAATTTAATTTAGAATAAAGGAATATTAAATATAAATAAACCTTTTCCCTACATGCAGGAAAAAAAAATTATTTTAAAAGTTAAACAATTTAAAAAAATTATCTAAACGATATAAATATAAAATTTCTACCCTTCAATTTTATATAGACCTGAAGAAAATATTGTTGGGGTTGAAATAAATTCAGGCAAAGGCGTTTATAAAATTGCTCTATATATACACCCTTATGCATCAACCACATACATATATACACTAAGACACGTGATAGGTCCCTTTACCGCGGGCACAAAACCATCGAGGGGAATGTCGAAAAAAAAAAAAAAAATTATATATAAAAAAGACTTATCCCCTGATCCGGGATTTATTCGACGGGATATAGCCCAGCCCGGCTTATCCCGAGGGAGGCTTTGCACGAAAGTAGATGCCCCTGTACAGTGTGTAGGGCTAACAGTGGGGAAAGAGAGGCGTAAGTATTGATTTTTAGCTACCGGATTAAAGCATAGTTTCGAGGGTAGCGTCAATAAACTCAAATATGTATATTAAATATTTTATATAACCTATCCAATATAGTATTTTTATTGTAAATGATTTTTTATCATCTTGACGTGTCGGATAAAATTTTAAATACGAAGAAAAAAAATAAATAATAATAGATAACTACAGTAAAAAATAAAAATATTGATAATTAAAATTAATATTCCTTTTTTTTTTTCTTCTTGTTGTTGTTGTGTATAAAAATCTTATAGAATATCTCGCTATCGATTTAGTGAGAAAATAATTTATATGTGTATAGATGTTTATATGTATGTGATAAGAATGTTGCATTGGGGCTTTGATAAAGTGAAAAAAAAAAAAAAATTTCTTATGCACATAGACGAGAATGAACATCAACGACTGCTCAAATACTTTTACTTATCTTCACGGGTCAGTAGATGATGCTCGTCTTTTCCACAGTTTTATTTTTTTCTCGCATCTTTACAAATGCACATACACATAAATATGTTGTGTATATAAGTAGATATTATACATGGATAAATATATTTATGCTCGTCAACTTAATCTCAGGCTCATACATGAAGTAAAGAGGGGTCTCAGTTTATCTTTATCTCCAGTCTTTCGCGGACAAGAGTCCGACGATTATACATACACATATGTAATATTTAAATATATATATATATATATATGTATTCGTTGATGTTTTTTGGTGAGGGTACACGAGAGAGAAATCGAATAGAAAGCACACAGTACAAAAGTTTTGTTTGGTGCACTGCCAGAGTTCGAGAACCTGATCTCATAAATTTTTATTTTTTTTCCCCATTTCCTTTATCGATTAATATATCTTATTTTTTTTTTTTTTTAACTTCTCTCTGACTCATTTCGCTTCTACCAGGATTATCTCCGGAAGGGTATTAACGTCGATCAGTGTAATCCAGTGATTATAATATACATATGCTGATACATGAAACCAAAGAAATGAATAAATAAATAAAAGTAATATGAGAAGAAAATGTATTAATATAAAATTTAATATCCATGTGGTAAATGAAATATTAATATTAATTTTTTTTTGTTTTCAATTTATTCTTTTAGCTATTTTGTTTACTGTTTATTTATTTATTTATTTTTTTCGTTGCACATTCACGATTTGCCATCCTGTCCTGGATGAATACCAACCACGTAAATCGTATTACGGATTATTGCACGATCAAAAATATCCCTGGGGGATAATCCCTGAAGATGGCGTCATTGTGAGCGTGGGATTAACTCGACTGGAGCTTTATATGCGTGCATGAGAATCTCATGGTACAGTGTGCGTGATTGTACATGTATAGATATGAGTATATGTATATGAACGCCTACACATTTTGGTTTACTCATTTCATATACACACATGGCGCACAATCGTGATGCATCGGACCCACCAATGCCAATGTGTGAGATATCGAGAAAAAATATAAAATGACAGAGATAAATATTTAGCCGCACCTCGACCTGCATCCCTCTATTTTTAATCCGACTTTTTATTTTTTTTATTTTTTCATCTTTTCAAATATTTTGATAAATTATTTTTTTTTTTTTTGTCTTTTCATATTTTAATGTTATCTAATGAATTCTCCTACTTTATATTAATCAAAGGAATATATATCCTTCATCAAAAGATTTTTTATTACTAAAAAAATTGATTATAAAATTATTTTAATTGAGAAAAAATTAATTTTTTATTTAATTATTTTATAATAACTGTGTATATTTTTTATTATTTACGAAAATTACGAGGCACCAGGTATATGGGTAATCATCAGGGTAAAGTGGGGGTATCTCATGTTAGGGGATTAAAAGTCTGTGCAGCTCTGCAGGGTCATCCGAACGGCTTAAATCAGCAGCTAACAAGATTAGCCGCGCGAAGACGTCGTGTTCGCATAACCTATGGAGGATTAAACGTTGTTATATATGTTTTGCGTATGTATATGATGGTCATCATCAATGTAATAATAATTTAAACAACAAACTAATATAAATAAAAATATTTTATTTATATAAATAATTTTTGAGAATACACTTGAAGATCATTTTCTTTTTTTTTTTTCGAGCCATTTTTCATAGGGAAAAGTTTTTTCCCAATGCAAATATTCATATATATGTATATTGAGGAATGAGAGGGGGATGCAACAGAAACACCAGAGGGGAGTCTTATCTCCCTGGTTGACTGTTACACTCTATTTTGAGTTGAGATACCACCGCAAGTGAAACGCGCTCCCTTTGTCGTGACCATTTCTCTCGCTTTTCTTTTTTTTTTTCTTGTATTCTTATTCGACTATTTAATTCATTCACATACATATATGAATATTTATTTGTATATTGTGGTATATAAAACTTGTGCATGCTCTTAATAATTTTTGTTCAGTGTTTTGATTAATAGGAAATTTATGCTTATGCAATATAAATATATTGGAGCGATTGTTTTATTTATTTAACTGAAATTTATACTGGAAAAAAAATTAATTCAATATAGAAAGTGACGCATAAATACATTTTATTTTTTTTTTGTATTCACTTTTATTGAGAATACTATTGAAAGGGAAAATACTTTCACTTACATGTGCATTGAAAGAATTATAGGATTAAATTTGTGAGCATTCATTAATCCAATACGAGATTATGTGTATATGTTTTTATTTTATTTTATTAAATTGAAAATGCAGTAAAGTTGAAATAAATAATTATGAATTAATTTATTTCACGAATAATATGGTTAATAATATAATCAAAACATTATTAATAATTATTATTTTATAGCAATTCTAAATTTAGAATATTAAATCTTGAATTCTTCATTGTAAATAAATAAAAATTACATTCAGTTAAATTTAATAACATAATTATTCTCAACAATAAATCTATATCCAATTAAATTACGTATTATTCGTAAGTGATAAAATAGGAAATACAATTTTAAACCATGAATATATTTCCTTTAAAATTAACCAACTCAACTTGCCATGATATATGAATGTTGGCACGTGATTTCTCTGCCGGTGCTTTCTATCGTCTATATCTCTTCCTCTTCGCATTCGTCGCAGACAAAATATATGTATACATACATATACATGAATGTAGAAAATGTGGTAGGAGTAAGTGGTGGTTTTCGTAAGGGAATGCCCCGATGCGATTTCACGCTGGATTTGCCTAAGATCTCCGCTAAGGAGCCCTTCTTCGAGTTCACTATCTTCCTCATTTCCACTCTGCACATCATCTAACCTTCGAGGTCGTCGTGTTATATACCCTCTATATCTATCTATCTATCTATCTATCTATCGCTTTTAGTCGTGCGACATCAGATTATGCGAGCAATAGTAAAAAAAAATATTGAAAAATTTATTAAATTTTTCTTTTGTATTTTTATTTTTATATTTGATACATATATGAGTTGTAACTCGTTAACGAAAATCCAAATTAAGCTCCTTAGCCTTGGAAAGATATTTACGAGACACGCATTTCTCTTGCTTTCTCTCTTAGTTGTTATATTATCCACGTGTATATGTTCTTACTCTATTCGCAGTTAGCAAAGTAATTTTAATCTTTGGCGTATAGGCACTGCCACGACGATGCGAACGCGACTCTCAAGCGATTTTAGTCCTCACTTTGCTTCTCTTCCAGACACTCGCACATAGAAAACGCATGTATGTATTTTATCAGTCTCTTTGTATATGTGTGTACACGTAGACCATCTATATCAGTACTGTAAGCGTCTTAGAACAAAAACTTTTCAACAACGAAAACTCTCGAATTTCTCTTCTATGTCACCTGTAACAATCTCAGCTTTTCCAATGCATGCATATTAATATTTATTTTTAAAGAGCTGTTTATATTTGCAGCATATATTTCTTCTTATTTACATTCTTATAAAATACAAATTTAATTATTGATATTAAAAAAAATATTAATTCGTTATAAAAAATAATGGAAAAAAAAATTTTTTTTTTTTTGTGGTAAATAATTTTTTTATATTTATTTTAATTAATTTATTTATTTAATCGTTAGCTATTGTAATGGAGGAGAATTGGGTGTGATATAAAGAGGGCCACGCGTGAAGAAATCTAAATAAAAAACGAAAAAAAAAAAAACAGAGAATAAAAATACGCAATATAGAGAATTGCGAATTATTGTCACTGCAATCGTGGTGAAAAAAAGGGTTGAAAAAAAAATATAAATAGGGTATGTGTGCGGTAAGTAAACGCGGTTGCGTGTCGTATTGTGTTCGCGTGCGTGTTAAGCTTCCAGCCCCCAAGATACAGGTTTTAAATATAGATATATATTTATTTACAGATAGAAAAGTATTCCCTTCAACCCCTACCAACATTGTTCCTCTTTGCTGCGCGTGCACGTAAATGCCTCAACTATAGATAAGACATAATGAGATAACCTTAGAGGGCTTATAAGATCACCAGCCACGCGACGAAACCCTGCAAATCCCTCACTAGGGTGTTAACATATTCCTCTCAATGTATATTGTTCTTTACAATGTATACATACATTTTAAATTCATTAATGTTTAATGTGTTAAACATGAAAATAAAAAAATAAAAAATAGGAGAAAAAAAATTTATAATAATAAATAAATTTTGTTTTACATACCAGGATGCAGTTTAGCTCTCGATAAGCTTTGGAACCTCGTTAGTAAGAGGAAAATGAGTGGAGTATAGTGATGCATTATTAGTATGGAATATAAATGAGAAGGAATGAGAGAGCGAGAGAAGTTTGAGATAAAATGTTGGAAAGAGTTGCGAGAATTTCTTATCAATGGAAGGCTGACATCCGCCGGATCAGCTTCAGATACTAAAACACCCACGTTTTCCTTCTTTCAATTTCACTCTTCTTTAAATCTCTCTCTTTCTCTCTCTGTATAATTTATTTACAAAGTTATACAACAATTAAACAATTGATAAAAAAATATTTTTAGCAATTACTATGATTTTTCCAAGCGCAATTGTTGAGTGTTTTTTTTTTATTTCATTCTCTCTTTAATTTTTTTTTCACCCTCACTTGAACTGGATATCGTTTTTTTTTTTTTCGGTAACTTCCGGCCCATGGAGAAAATAGATTAAAAGAATGTTAGGGTGAAAGAGAGCAGGGGAAAAAGCAAGACATGAAGCGTAACGAGTTGTCATGAGAAACAGAATAAGTGAAGGAACATAAGGGAGAGTGAAATGAAAATAACATACAGATGAGAAAAAAAAAAAAAGAAATAAAATAAATAAAGAATGAAAGAAGGGTGTGTAGTGGTGACGCGCGCGAGGTTTTACGTCTTTAAGGGGTTGGTCTTCTCTACTTGTGATAGTATTCCTCCAGTGCGGTTGGCTTATCTTTCGACGGGCACTGTCAAAGACGAAAAGCGCGGTGTGACGCTTCCGTAGAACGTTTCCGTCATGGGCCAACGCGGGGAGATAACGGAAGTCCGATAGAGAGACAGTTGGACCTGTACACCAGAAATGAGAAATGTCTTTTAACCCTCACTCTTCTTCTTCTTCTTCTTCTTCTTCTTCTTCTTCATCATTTTCTTAACCTATTTCGCTCACTTTTTCAGCTCTACTTACACAATCATTAATAAAGACGTATATACGATTTAAATATTAAAGATTTTAAGATGGATATAAAAGTTAATTCTACAGAAATATAATTTAAAATTGTAGCAGTAGTAAAGTTTAAATTTCAAAGCTCCCTCAGGACGACACATGGACATATAGTAATATTTATTATTAAATTATCATTCTTTAAATACTAATAAAACATTTTATGATGAGAGATGAATTTTAAAATTAATTATATTCAATTTTTTAAAGTTAATGTATAAAATCTATAAGCTAAAATTTTAATAAATAAATTTTCTATACTTACTAATTCCACCTGTCAATAAATAAATCTTACAGGCCACCGCAGGCATTAAAATCCCAAGCGTTAAAACGATAGAGACTTATATGCAGAATATCCACGCAAAACCACGTCACATCATGTCAATAATATACGTTATTGTGAACGTTGGTTGTTCTTAGTTTGAAAATTAACGTTAACAAACTAAGACCACCACCGTTCTTCTGTATTTCGGACCAACCTCCAAAGAGGAAAGTCCAATACTTGATGATATCGGTGATAGTAGTAGTAGTAATAGTAGTGGTGGTTTTCGTTGTCGTATATGTATGCTTTAATGAAAACTCTACGTCCCTGGATTAAATTAACTCCCTTGCCCTTCATCATCATTGCCTACCACACTAGCAGTGCATCGACCATTTCCTAAAGGACACGATGGTCAAGCGCATTCTCTCATCTTGGTAGTGGTAATATAGTTGGTGGTGACTAGCGATCCCCTTAAATCACCAGCTCCTGGTATGTTCCCTGATGCTCTTGATGCTTCATATACTATATACCGCATCTTACCATTTTGAGCTGGCTATTCCAACTTGGAACTTTGGGTTGCGTTGAGACTTAATAATATATGGAGAGAATGAGTGAATATTGGAGAATAATCATCGCAAATCCTTTGTTGGATAGTTGAATGATATGATGTAAAGTTAAATTTAAACAAGTGTATTGTAATGTATTTATTAAAAGTCATTGAATTATTGCAAATTAGGAAACAATGAACAATTGATGAAATATGTTAAGGACGAATAATGTAAAAATGGGGAAAAAAAAAAAATATAAATGAATAACTAAATCGAACAAAGGAATGTCAATAATTCCCACTTCCTCATTCTCTTTAAGTATGTGGATTTAAATTCATTCCTTCATGAGTGCTGTATTCTGGCTCTATCTCTCTTTGTGTATAACTCTTGGTTGAACGTTTTCCCTCTATCTTACCAGAGAAATCTGGGATTAGGTGTTGCCAACACTACCACGACTGCTAGCCAGAGTGGGATATAGACTCGAGTCAGGGTTAAATAAGGATCGCGTCCATTGTGCTGGCCGCTTACTACTACGTTTGCTACCGCCATTGTCTCGCGATTCGTGGTAGCACAAACCCGCCTTAAGCGACGAGTGGATCTGCATACGCTTAGCGCTATAGGGTTTAGATCTATGTATGAATATATATACGTGAATGAATATTGTATATATGTATGTACTGGGGAGAGAATATAGAGATTGGAAGTTGAGAGAATGAGAGATAGTTATGTATATTATACGATATTGAAATCATCTTTAGGCTTTTGTACATTTTAATGATTTTTTAATTTATATAAGTATTTATATTATATTTGTAATTAAATTTTAATTATCCTTTTTATTTTTGTTTTTGAATTTTAGGCAAAAGTCCTGTGCCAGTTCATTGTATAGTGGAGGCGATTCACAGCATTGTTGATACACGTGTATTGATTGGACGTGAAAAATGGCCAAGTCCTCATGTAGAGATCGACACGTTTGTGATTATTCCTGCATCTGTGCCATTTCAGGTAATTTATTTACCAATTTAAATATGTTAAAAAATTTATTTCCACTTGATAAAAGAAAGTTTTAATAATACTCTTCTTATTATTTTTTTAGGACCTGGTGGGCGAAGCACTGGTACGACTTGGCTATCCAACAGATATAATTCCCAGTGCACGTGGGAGTATAGTCGTTAAAAATTGGAAACCATTACCAATGGAAAAAGTAGCTGACGATCAGTTACGTACAGTAGCTGAAATTCTTGCGGAATTAACAACAGTAGCAACGTTAAAAATTCAAGTTTATCGTACTCGACCACCACCACCGAGTCCTGCATCTGAAGTACGTGACAAACTCTTGAGGCTTTTACTACTTCACAGTCATGCACTACTTGTGTCAGCTGGTTGTCCCCTCGATGAGGTAATTTAATTTAATTTATTTATTTCGTTTTATTTTCATTTCTCTTTTTCCTTTATTTTATTGACTTTACAAGCGCGGTAAAAAACTAAAAAAGATTCTGTGGGATTTTATTCTTCATCACAGTACTAAAGACAAAATGAAAGAGAGAGAGAGAAAGTAAAAGCCATTAAATATCTAAAGAATATTCCAAGGGGATGTAAATGCACAAGACCAAAAAATAAAAGAGATAAAATATTTGACGCCAAGACTTTAGTTTAATCTCATTAACAAGTCCTCACTGATTTGTAATTCTTCAACGTTGTCATCTTAATCTTACACTCTACATTATTTTAACCTCAATTACATTACATTACTATTCATAAAATCATGACAAAAAAATATTATTTTTATTTGCTATCAAATAAAAAATTTTTATAATCTAAATAAATTTTCATCATCAAGAATATTCAACATTTACTCTTCTTACACGAGTCTTAACACTTGTTTAGACTTGTTTCTTCTCCTCTCACTTGCACTTACTCTCCTTACTAATATACCTATACCTATACATAATACTAAAAGACGTAGTGCCCTCCAAAAGATCTCTCATAGCCGGAGCGTGTGATAGGATTACCCTTTACTCAAGCAAATTCGCGGCAGCCTTCATCAAAAGCCCCTACGATATCGGCCAAGAGTGAAAATGGTGGAGGGACAAGAATATAGTAACATAGAAATATATATATGTATGCTACACCATCCCCTTTCTTCATCCCCTCACCTTCCTTTTTGCCCCCACGGACCAAGCATTATCTAAGTGCACCTCTTTGAAGATCCCCCGCGTGCCGCTCTCTACCCAACTTTAATGCCGCTCACGGTGGTCTATGATTACCAATTTTCCTCGACAGACGTTTGTACGTCGCTTCAAATATTGGTTCCACCCTCTTTCACTCCCATCATAATGTTTCTTACTTCTAGTATATTGCATCTACTTCTCTTCCTCATTTATCTTTAATTATTTTAACGATATATGTTCGGAATTTGTATATTAAAAATTTGTTTAAGAAACTTTGTGGATATGTCGACATGTTTTTTTATTTATAATTTTTGGATTTATATGTGGATATAATTTACATGTTTAGTGATTGATTTACAAGTGCGATGATAAATTGTGAAAATGAATAAATAAATAATAAAAAAATAAAAAATAAATATATGAGTACTTGTTATATTTTATAGTGAGATGTGATTTTAATTCTTATGCTTGATGCAGTAAATCAGGTTGAAGTCTTCATCCTGAGATAAGCTGGGTCGTCGCCGTGCCATTGTTTACCAAATGATTTTTCACATTTTACCGTCATGTTAATGGCCATGACATGGAAGAAAGTTAAAAAAGAAAGAAAAATTTATTAGTAGAATAAATAATAATATAAATTTTATTTGTTTGATAATTATTTTATTGGTGGATGTATTTTATGATTTAATTGATGATGTATTAATTATGAAGGAATTAGATGAATAATGAGAAATAATACTGCAGTGATGAAGACACAACGGACAAATGCTACTTGATATCATGAAATTTTATATATAATATATAGACAGATCTACCAGATTACCTCGTTAAGTGGCGTCAGTCTTCATCCCACCAGCCGTATTATATACGCGTATGTTTTATTTGTTCTTATAAATCACGACGATAAGGTACAAACTGTATTCATTCGCTCTGGCATTTCAACGAATTAATTTTTTAAATATTTTTTTGTCTTTTCCATAATCTTCAAGACAAGTCTTGATCCCCCTGTCGTGTCATATTACACACACAATCACACAAGTAAACTTACACTTTGATATTTTAAATTGTTACCTTTCCAGACACATTTATATCCACTCGATTATGCTTAAATAAATTTTTATTTACTCTTTAGTTAAACTGTATCTAATTTTACCTTTTTCATATTTATCATATTATCAAATTGTTTTATGAATATTTTATTAATATTCATTCTTTCATTTTTATATATTTTTTTTTTTCTATAATTCTAGATGACATTATCATCATTATGTCGTGGTGGTAATGATCTTACTGAGGACACACGACGGAGTTTTGAATCATGGTTACAGCAACAACAATTTCCTGGTTTAACACCATCAACAAATTCTATGCTAACGGCTTGTGTAAATAATAATCGACAATTACATAATCAAAGTCCGCGCTCAGATTCTGGTGGTGGTGGTGGCGGTGGTGGTATAGGCAGCAGTATCATTGGAAATGGACCACCACTTCATCCACATCATCCATCAATGTTACCATATTCTCATAAAACACGAATGCGCACGAGTTTTGATCCTGAATTAGAATTACCAAGACTCCAACGATGGTTTGCAGAAAATCAACATCCATCGCGACAACAAATACAGCGTTACGTGTCGGAATTGAACTCACTGGAATCGCGACGTGGTCGCAAACCATTGGACGTTAATAATGTTGTTTATTGGTTTAAAAATGCAAGAGCAGCACAAAAACGAGCTGAAACTAGAGGAATAAATGGATACAGTCCACCAGGATTAAGTCCACGTGGTGCTAGTATTGTAAGTGAGGATTGTTCTGATGAAGAGGAAGATTCAAGACATCAGGTAAATTTAAAAAAAAAAAAAACAAAAAAAATCGGTAAGAAAAATTTAAAATTAATTGATAATATTTTAAAAAATACAGTCAAACTCCGCATCCCCCTGTCCAGCGGGCAGTCCACCAGTGGTTGGTCCCTTATCTCTGACAACACGACCAGAGGACCAACGTTTAATTGCTCCAACGTCGAATTCAATCACTGTAGCATCAACAACGTCAACGCCATCGGTAAAACGTGAAGATGATGTTGCAACGCGTGTATCATCAGCCTCGGATGATGATGATTCACCAGGTGGTGTGCCAACTACTCCAATACCACCAGGATTTTCTCTTGTACCAAGTCCAATGTTCGGTCATGGTATTATGTACATGTCACATTATTTACCGACACGTAGTGGTCCAGCCGGTTGTCCTGCGAGTATTTTGGATGAGAGAAGAAAAAGAAATCGAACGTTTATTGATCCAGTTACTGAAGTGCCACGATTGGAGACTTGGTTTACTCACAATACACATCCCAGTCATGCGGTAAATTAATTATTTTTATTCCAGAATTTATTATTTAGATTTATCAATTTTTATAATATTATTATTTTAATTAATTATGTGAATCTTTTTTTCTTTTTTTTTTTTTTTTTTTTTTTTTTTTTTTTTTTTTTTTTTTTTTTTTTTTTTTATTATTGTAGTTGATACTGAAGTACACGGAGGAGTTGAATAGAATGCCGTATCGACAAAAATTCCCACGTTTGGAGCCAAAAAATGTGCAATTCTGGTTCAAGAATCGTCGGGCCAAGTGCAAGCGTCTTAAAATGGCGTTATTTGAGGGTGAATCACCCCAACCGCATCCGTACGCCCACGCTGACTAGTCTACTAGAAAATATAGAAATAAAAATTTATTTGCATTTAAGAATTAAAAAAAAAAAATAGACATTGGCTGAAAAATTTAATTTGGCGAATGAAATGTTGATAATATACGGGGAAAAATGTGAAGCTACTTTTGTTTTTGCATTCTCGTATACATAAATAAATAAATAAATAAATAAATATATGAATAGATGAATAAAGAAAAAATGAAAATAAAATAAAATAAATAATTACTAAATATAATATAAAAATTTAAAAAAAGAAAATTCGAATGAGGCTGTACCTTAATTGTAATTAATATACGTTAGCACATCCCTGCTCGTGTTATAAAATAAAAAAATCATTAATTATTGACGTTCATTAGCAATTATTAATAGCATGATTATTAATTAATTATACAATTAATATTATTAATAAAAATAATTAAAACACAATGAAATGTAAATATAGCAATGATATCAAAAATAAATGAAAAATATTACGCACCAATTATTAATGAATAACCAAAAAAAAAAAAAAACAAAATATAAAATATACAATTCCATCTTTAATTTTAATTTTATTTCTTCACAATTTTAATTCACTCAAAAAAATATTTATTTATTTTTCTCCATGTGATAATACTTACTATACTCTATGAAGATGTATCATCTTTATATGATTGTCTCCTCCTGATTCACGAGTGACGTTTCCTCATGTAGACAACCGGAATAAATACACATAAGTATAGAAACGGATGATACGTTTGTAATGCAGACATAGAAGTGGAGAGACATGACTAGAGAGATAGGCAAACTATAGTCTTTCGAGAGCATATCTGTACAAAAGACAACTGCACGGTATTCTAAACACACATATACTTCAACTCATATATATATTATACGTATAACATTCGACCAAAATCTATCTCTCAGAGATAAGACATATATAAAGACACAACGTGGGACATGTGGTGAGAAGGATTCGAGTTTCTGTCATCGAGTCGAACCCCAACTCAACTCTTGACAATAGAACAAATAGAACACAGTACTTACTTCTCCACCTATATATTATACGTATATAATATATATTATTATGTATATACACATAGGTATATATGTAGAATAAACATGGACTCAATTATTTAAATACTCCGGAATTAAATTTATATTTAATTTATTTTACAATTATCTAAATTAATAATCTCTATTTGTATTTTTAAATATTTTTATTTCTATAATTTATATTTATATTCGAGGATTTTTATTAATTAATTTATTAATTAATTGTATGTTTTATTATTTTATACAAGACTTTAATTATAATTTATAAAAATGATTTATTTTATTTATTTTATTTATTTTATTTATTTTATTATCAAATTTTATTTATTAATTTTATAAGTATTTTAATTTTTTTTATTTCATTTTTATACTCTAGGTGTGATAATTGTCATTTTGATCTATTGAAACACCTGCATTAAACATTAAAAATGAAATTATATAAACAATAAATAAATTCTGAAAATAAAAATGAATAAATAAATTTTAATACAATTGTATTAAAATTTTATTCTCCATTTTATTTATTCATTTCAATAAGTCTGGTTCATTAAATATAAATCATAAATCTATATAAACAAATAAATAAATAAAAAAATGAAATATATATACACATGTAGAGGATCAAAGATTTTCAATTCCGTTTAAGTAGGAATAACACAAAGATGAGAGGATATCGTCGTTTATGATAAGGGCTTGACGAATACCCAAAGAGTCACGCGAAGGGTATGGAATAAGGGATGAGAAGGGAGGTAAAGAAGAGTAGTGGCGAGCACGTAGACTGGATTTAATGAGGATAGGCGGATTTGTCCAATTAAAACGTCTTACAAGGATCCATTCGGCCGCCCACATTTCCTCCATTCCCGCTCTTTCACTCTAGCTCTCTTACTCTACTTTAGCTTTTGCTTTCACCCTACATACATACATACTTATTACACACACATATATAAATCTACAGATCGCAAAACGTCATCGAGCTATGTGCTTAATTTTAGCTACTACTTTACAATTTCTCTTCTTATCCCTATTGACTTTTATTTAAAATATTCACTCAATATTACATTAAAATTCTTCTGCCATAATTTATTAATTCAACCAAAATTTAACATACATACATACTTATATAAATATATTTCGAAACATTAAATAATTAAAATGGAAGCGTTGGAAATATTTTATTTTATTTTATTTTATTAAATTTATTATTAATATCTTTTTTAATTTTTTTTTTATATTTGAATGAAGGACATTTTACTGAATGATGATGCGAAGTAGACACACACATACACATATATATATATATTGTATGTATACACCTGAATTTCCAAAGGTTTCATTGTACTTGGACCGTTGAGTATTCAGAGTACGTTCTTATCTTGCCTATCCGGCGAGAGCTGTCAACAAAGTTCCTGAATAATGGCCAATGCAAGCTCTCTAACTCTCGTTCTCTCTCTTATTTGGACTCTCTTGCTTTCTCACATAGTCTCGCCTATCTCCCGGTTAGGATATATGCCTAACTGTTCTTGTTTCTCATGTGACTGCCGGACATTTTGCAAGATAGATAATAATATAATATGTATAATATAATAGCTTTGTGTTTATGTACTTTTGTATTTATATTTCTATATGTTGGAGTTGTCTTTTTGTTAATAAAGATATTCCGGATGTGAAATGTCTCTGTTGGATGAATGGAGTTTTCAAAATTACCGGTTATGCATTATGTAAAATTAAATTTATCACTGACGATACTTCTCTAAATGCATTATTGCATTATTGTTATGTCAATAATATTTTCAAATTAATTTATTTATCGTCAGTTATTAATTGAACGGAAGAAAAAATAAATATATATTGTACTATGTTATATATATACAAATGGAGATTTATTTATTTTGTATAAATAACAATGAAATTAATGATGATAAATTTTTTTTTCTCTTTAAATTTCATCAAGAAGAAAATTTTTTTATTGTAAATGTATATTTATTTATGAAGGAAACGACAGCTAAGTGAAGAAGGAGAATGGCAGAAAAATGGAATGAGAATTTCGTGAGCTCGCAAATTAGCCGCAGGATCGCTCTTATAATCCTTGAGGGATGCAAGAGAAAATTCGTTCTCTTGGGGCAGATGAGGTTGTACAAATGAACTCTTATACTCTAAAGTATGTACATATATACATGCATACTTTCTCCATGACTTTCTTATTCTTTAATCCTCACTTATACATATACATGATATATTCCGACAGAAAAAAAAAAATTCCAATTTAATATTAAATCCTTAAAAAATAAAAAAAAATGAAAAAAAAAAAAAATTTTCTTTTTCTACTCCCCATTTATTATTTTATTCAAACATATATTCAATAATATTATATATGAAGATAAATAGATTTGATACTGTTATAAACATTAATACCCATTTAATGATGTGGATAAAAAAAAAAAAATAAAACTAAGAATCACGTTCAAGGTATTATATTTTTCCCTCATAAAGTAAAATACATATATATATACACACCCAATCGCTTCTTAATTGATCTACGAGCGAGTTGTTTCGTCATTTTATGGGAATTAACTCGAGCTGCGAGTAAGCACATAATACACATGAAGAAAAACCCAAAATCCGTTGTGCTTATACTACGACTGTTTTCTTGGCCATCGGACACAAGTTCTATCATGTTAGTTATACACCAATACCACCCTAAACCCTATAGGTACATCACATAGATACTAAACGCTGGAGATCATGCCACTTAGCCTCTTAAGCGAGCAAGTGGCCAGAAATAAGCGAAACAGAGACAACAAATAAAAAAAAAAAAGGAAAAATTCTCAAGGGGCATTTTTTTTTCGCGACCGTAAATAAAAGAAATCCTTGTAATGGCTTTCGCCAAGGGTCTTGCGCTCCTTTCCACCCTCTCTCTCCCCCACCCCCAATATTCCCTCAAGCTTCAGATATAGAGGGGTTATTAAACCTTCCATCGTCTCTCTTCTCGTTCTTCTTCACCCTCTTAGGCGTTTCACGAACCCGGTTAATTCCTTAACCCTTATAGACTTTGAGAAAATTTAGGGACCTCACTTTACTAAAACATATCTATACTTATATATAGATGCACAACAATGTATCTACCTATAGGAGGGTAAAGTGGGGAATAGAAAATAGGGGGATGAATGAATGTTAGGAGACTTGCCCAGTTTATACATATACGAGAATGAAGAGATAGAAGTGAGAAGGATGATTTTAAAATTAGTGAATTTACTATAAACCATCTCTCTTGCATTCTCTCATGGTGTATGTTACATTAGTGTTATATCTATATTTATTTGTAAGTATATGTGTTGGAAGTGAGTTGGTATACCAGGTGCTTCCAGGATCCTGGCGTCTTATGCGCGCCCCGGACGATACATAATTTATGTTACGCGCGGGAGGGGCTTAAGACAGTATTAAGATCCACGTCTTGGTCTTGTTGTACACTGCCCAGTTATTACTATATGTATGTATGTTTATAACCCATGAGAATCTTAGAAAACTTATGGGTTATGTGTATATAAATAGTTTATAAGCTTGAAAAAGAAATTATCGTGTTAATTTTATTTTCTAGTTTTTTTTTTTTTAGTTTTTAATTCTTGAAAATATTTACATGGGAATTTTTGTTTTATTCTGTTGACGATGGTAAGAGGACAGGGATGAAAGGTAACGAAAAAGGTCAAGAGTTGTGGTCAACAGCGGTCATAGAGGTCGATAGACTGATGGCTTTTAGCTTTCTTATACGGTCCAACAAACAAAATCCTTCCTTCGTCTCCGGTTGTATTATATATATTCCGTCGGGACGCCACTGCCATGCAAGTATTTTTCCCCTTTTTATATCCAATATCAATCCTCTCTTTGGTCGTCCTTCCTCAACCCTCTATACAGTAGATGCCAATATTGAAAAGCTGATATGTAATATCCAATATATCCTCATGATTTTCCTAAACAAAAAAAAAAATAAAAACAAAAAATATCATGATAAAAATTATTTATCCCGTCAGTTCTTTTTTATTATTATCTTCAGATAATTGTAATCTAGAGTAAAAAAATTTCCATGAGACAGTATTAATATATTTGTTATAGTAAAAATTAAATTAATTTCAACTTTGATAGAATTTAAAAATTATTGAAAGAAAGTAGAGAAAAATAATAATGAAAGAATTTTTTGGGCAATTTATAAAAAAGGAAAATCGGTGGTGGATGGTAAAGGTGATGTCTGCAACGTGTAAAGAGAGTTAGATAAAGAGAAAGTGAGAGAATATTTAAGAAAGAGGGAAAGAGAGGAAGAAAATGTGTTTGGGTCTCTGGGCGGTATGCGATAAAGCAAAGAGCTTGGCGCTAAATACTTACATAAATCTGTATTGCCTTCGTTGCTGGTCTTTGAAAAGGAGGCGCAGTCTTGCCAACTGTAAGGAGGTGTGAGAATTGTGTGTAGTAGGGGTGCAAATGGCTTATAAACCTCATTCTATAACGCAGTGTCACGCCAATTCAGAAATTTCCACCATAAATAAACACAAATATCTCCATACAACATCAACAATTAAATAAACAAACAAAAAATGCATCAACTATGTATACAAAAGACAATAACAATAAATAATTAAAAATATAATAAATAAAAAAAATATATAATTAAAAGTGTAATAATTTTATTCACACCTGCAATGTGTAAAAATTGAAACGAAAATAATATGGAAAAATATGAAAGAAAAATGTGGATGATTTTTAGGCGACGACGGGAATTCTAGGAGGGTAATACAACGGTTGGGGGATGAGAAAAAGTGGAGTAGGGGAATGTTAGGTGGAATCTTTGCAGGATCCGTGGGTGCTGCGGCAATAAATCTGGTGGGTATATCTGAGCTCATGAATGTTATTAAGATACAACCTCCCACCATTTACCTTGAGAAACCCCACAGTCGGGGGGTTGTATCATATATACATACATATGTATAAAGGACATAGTCGGTAAGGGGATGATAGCGGTAAGAAACCGTATATCTATGACCTGCAGATACATTTTATTATACAAAACATTTATTTAATATAATTTTTTAATATCGTATCAACTCAAATGATGATAATGATAAATAAAATTATGTTTTGATGGACTTTTAAAGGGGTTGAATTACATGTATATATATATGTGAGGTGAAAGAATAGGGTAGAATTAAATGGATGGCGAAAAACGATGAAGTGAGTCATAAACGAAGTGAAATAAGTGAGAAGACGTCAGTGAAGAAAAAAAAATTAAAAAAAAAAAAAGGGGTTTTAAGGGGTGGCGTGTTCACGAACCCCCGAAGAAACCGGTTATGAAGAAATACCGTCTGAGGTAATCCTGCCATAGATCACTGACTCGTTTACCAAGAAAACCACTGTATATACGTATAGAAAATTGGACAATGAGAGAGTAAAATGCCACGAGCATCATCAGACATTTTTTCTTAACTCCAAAAAGACTTAACTTATATTCAGCTAACAAAAGAGAGAATATATATACCCATCAAATTATCATTTTGAAAGACGAATAGTACATATACGTACATATATATCTAGATGAATAAATCCAATAATCAATGATGATATTGGAGGTTGAAGTCGGTTGGTAATGTCGAAAATTGTATAAATGAAATGTGCTTCAACGACCATACTAAATAGATAAATGAATAGATGGATATATATAAGTAAATATCTATATACATATATGTATATAATATATATAAATATATTTATATATATAAATGAATGGCAATTAATTAATTAATCAAGCTTTTGGTGTTCATATATGAAATGAAATGGACCGTGGTGGACATCAAAAGACGCAATGTGGAGCTTTACCTTACATCATTCACTATACTCCTTTTGAGCAGTCAAAGTGTCCTGAATATTCCCCTTAACCAATTAATACCCCTAACTTGCCACAACCCCTTTATATCTATCTAATCATATACACCGAAGTATTGAATATAGAAATGTGTATGTGTATTTGTTGCGAGCCAATTGCTCAACGTCTTGTCGAAAATATATAATAACAAGTCAACATCAGAGTCTATGGATATACACTTAAGGGAGTTTACTTATCATTTAATATTTACTTGGGATATTGATTTAAATGAATATTTTTTTTCCCTATTTTGGACATGAGTGAATTGAGTTTGTTAGTGATTTTTTATTTTTATTAATATTTTTTTGTTTGGTTTATGCATTTAGTTTGACAGTCGCTTTTGGCGACTTGGGTTTATTATATTGCTTACGTAGAGGCAAATATCTTTGTCTGGGCAAAAGATAGCGCAATATAGAGTGTGTATATATAAGCTAGAAGGGTGCTTTATGTATTACTTGGTAAGATATCCGATGATTTAGCTGTGGCAGAGCGCTTGTGTGAATTTTGTTTCTTTCTCTCTTTTAATGTTTCGGTCTTCGTCTTTGCACTGGTATATACGACAGTCTACTTCTTCATTATATTCTTCTTCAATTCCCTTAGCTCGCGTGTGTTCTCCTTGTTTCTCTTGTGGTGATGGAGCTTTATTTGAAACGAAAGAAAGGGCGTGAAAGAGGGAGAGAAAAGTGAGGTAGCCTCTTATCTTTCACGGGTATACTGCCATAACCATGGTGTAATCTTTTATTAATTCTCCGACTTGCTAAATTTATATCGCATGAGCTTTTGTTTACCACAATCATATACAAGCATATATATTTATTTATATTTATGTGCTTGTATAAAATATTTACTGGGAGAAAAGAACACAAAATTTTATTGTTGAGAGTTGAGAGAATTTTTGAAAGTCAAAAATCTTGAATAAAAATTTTTATTTAATAAAGAATTAACGATTTATTAAATTATTTATTTGAATTACTTTTCAAGGAACTAATTCAATAAATTTAATAAATTTAATTAATTTAATTAATAGAAGAAAATAAAAAAATAAAAATAAAAAAAAAAATTAATTTGATTTTATTTATTTTTTAGAATTTATCTTGTATTATTTAACAAGTTTATACATTATTCAAATATTTCTCCTCATAATAATTATTATAATCCAATGAAAGAGTGAAGAATATTTTAAATATAAATCAAGTTTCAATTTTAAATTTTCAATATCAAATAATATTTTTATTCAAAGTATAAAAATACTTTAATTCCAACTTTACCTGAATTTTCAACACTATCCCCATCGCACTTTTTGCAATCCAAAAAGAAGCATCACAATTTCCTCAAAAAATAAATAAAATTAAAATAAACATTTAATTTAATTCAACTAAATAAAATAATAAAAAAAAAAAAGCGGTGAGAATTAAAAATAAAAATTTCATCGACATAACTGCATGCAATGTAAAAATAAAAAAAATTGTAATAACAATAATCCGCGTTGAACCGAGAGAATATTTAAAAATATATGTATACCTATACATGAACATAAAATAAAAGCGCTGCGCGACTTCATCGTCGTCTTTTGCGCGCGCGATTTCCATGAACCATCTACGGCGCAATGGCGCTATATTATTATTAGAGTCCCTTAAGTCTAAGAGCCTTAAATCTGCGATAAGTTATGGGCACCCCTAACCAGGGGGGTGGCAGCAGCAATGACTATAGTAGTAGTGTGTGTCCATATATACATATAATATACATACATATAATAATATCTTAGTCTATATGGGAGAAAGGTGCGGCACACCCGAGACTTCTCTCGCGCCTTTATCTCGCATACATTATACGCGCGTTCCCGTAGTGTGAGCGTAGGGGGTGCGAGAGTAGACGCGCAACGTGACGGCTACACGCGCAATGGGGGTTGCAAAGAGAGTATAAGGGAGAGAATAAAACAGTGCGACAGAGAAAATTTCTTGAAGGGAGGTCAGGGAGGGAAACGAACGGGCAAGGTCGAAGGATAATTGAAAATAACCGAGAACGACCCTCGCTGCAAAACTAAACTGCTCATCCCATATTCTCCCTATATACATATCAACTTTATACCTGTATATATGTGGGTATATTTGGGTGTAGCGTTGGAATATATAAGTATGATAAGCGATGTGGATCATCTCGTGATGTAAAGTTGAATCAAGTTAATGACAAGTTTATCAAATTATTTTATATTTGTGTATTAATATTATATTTTTGACTGTGAAATTTTATTTAATATTTTATTTATGTATGGGGGTAAATACTTTTGTGATTTAATCTATTTTCAGTATATAATATGTCAGATTTAATTTATGTGGTATAATAGAAAATGTATTACAGAGTATATTGGAGATGTATAAAAAGTTGAATTGAATAAATGGATTTGATCGAGTTATTCTTTTACTCTTTTATATATTTTTCTCGCACCCTTAAAAGAACGTTACATGAACAAACGCAAGGATTTGTCGAGTCTGAAAGCGCGTGGAAGCTCTCTGTCATGAAGCACATCAGGGTGACAGACATCTCAGTGTGAAAGCTGAGAAAAGAGAAGAGAAAATAAAAAAAAATAAAATAAAAATGATGGGGCGGTGTGTGTGGCGATTAGACAATACGAATCACGATGGAAATACGACGTGCGAATGTATATGGATATAGATAGATAGCAAAGCCGAGGGGGGTGTATGTTTGTATAAGGGTGCAGGAATGGTGGATGTTACTGTTACTGATGGCAATGCGACGTGAATTCGTCGTGTGTATAAAGACGAGAGGGCAAAGTCGATGCGATGGGAAGGAACTTGTATAAGGTTGGGAGCCAAGACAGATGTGCACCTTGTCCTCATACCATGCTGTACACCTCATTCTCTATACCATTGCGTTCATCATCAGGACCACCTTCACTACTACCTTTAGACATCACACTATCACTATTTCACCATCTTCTTCTTCTTCTTCTTCTTCTTATTCATCTCCTTCTCTTATTCTTGATGGTGAATGTGATGGCGGGGAGATGGTGCCTACAGCTTGATCTCGTTAAGGACGCAGTGAACCACAAACACCCGGCATCCATTCAAATTTCAACATGCAGATATATACATACCTATACAGGAAAATCCCAAGTAGAGAGAGTAAACTTGGGTTACTTTCACAATAAATTACATGATCCATGTGTATTATTGTTCGACATCCCGTGTATTAACACTTCACATTATTAATTAATTTTCATTTTAATTTTAATATCTATTATTTATTTTTATTATTTATCCTATCATTTTTATTATTCATTCATTTTTATTTATTTTATTATTCCAAAATTCCTGTTATTATTTATTTATTTTATTTATTTATTCTATTATTTCTAATATTTATTATTATTATTATTATTATTATTATTATTATTATTATTATTATTATTATTATTATTATTATTATTATTATTATTATTATTATTATTATTATTATTATTATTATTATTATTATTATTATTATTTCTATTATTTATTATTATTATTATTATTATTATTATTATTATTATTATTATTATTATTATTATTATTATTATTATTATTATTATTATTATTATTATTATTATTATTATTTCTATTATTTATTTTTATTATTATTTCTATTGTTTATTTTCATTATTTATCCCATTTTTCATTTTTGTTATATATCCTATCATTTTTATTATTCATTCATTTTTATTTATTCTATTATTTCAAAATTCCTGTTATTATTTATCTTAATTATTTATTCTATTATTTTGATTATTTATTCTTATTATTATTTCTATTATTTATTTATATTATTATTTCTATTGTTTATTTTCATAATTTATCCCATTTTTCATTTTTGTTATTTATCATATCATTTTTATTATTCATTAATTTTTATTTATTCTATTATTCCAAAATTTCTGTCATTATTTATCTTAATTATTTATTCTATTATTTCTATTATTTATTTTCATTATTATTTCTATTATTTATTTTCATTATTATTTCTATTGTTTATTTTCATTATTTATCCCATTTTTCATTTTTGTTATTTATCCTATCATTTTTATTATTCATTAATTTTTATTTATTCTATTATTCCAAAATTTCTGTCATTATTTATCTTAATTATTTATTCTATTATTTCTATTATTTATTCTCATTATTATTTATATTATTCATTTTTATTGTTATTTCTATTGTTTATTTTTATAATTTGTCCTTTAATTTTTATTTATTCTATTATTTCTAATATTTATTTCTATTACTTATTTTTATTATTTATTAATTTTAATGATTAATTTATTTCACATTAATTTTTTCTTTCAATATAAAAATATAATCCATTTGGGAATAAAAGGATTAAATATGTGGAAAAAAAATAAAAAAGAATGATATGGTATATAAAAAGAAAACTTTTTGTATATATTTATTTGTACATCAAGAGAGAAATGAAAATAAACACGCGTCGACACGACGGATTTTATTTTAGGGAGTGTATGCCACAGCAATTATGAATGCACGTTTGAAAAGACGACGTCACACTCCCTTAGGATATTTTGACGACAGGTTAAACGCGAAAAAGGGGTTTAAATTAACGTACATGGTGGAGAGTGTATAGGAAAAATACTAACGACAAAGTAAAGGGGAAATGGAGAAAGACGAGTCGTCGTATAGCATTTTATATACACGTAGGTATATATACATTTTATAGTTTGTAAAAAAGTAGGGTAGGATGAGACTGATTTTGCTTCTGTTAGGGCTTGGCTTTGTGCACACTCTGAGGGCACCCGATGTCGAAGCCGACAAAAGATAAGCTGCTATTTATACCCCAGAGCTTAAAGACCGCGATGTAAGTTCGCATACATATATGTATACATATGTATACATATATATTTATATTCCTAGTCATCAAAAAAAAATAAATTCATGTATATTAAATTTTATATTTTAAATTCAATTCGATAAATCTATGAAATAAATTCTGATGATAATTAATGTAATTAAAAATTTGTATAATAAATTTAAATAAAATTATATTATAAATTTATATCAAATTTTTATAATAATTAATATGAATTTATTTTAGTAATTAAAAATTTGTATAATAAATATAAATAAAATTATATTATAAATTTATATCAAATTTTTATAATAATTAATATGAATTTATTTTAGTAATTAAAAATTTGTATAATAAATATAAATAAAATTATATTATAAATTTATATCAAATTTTTATAATAATTAATATGAATTTATTTTAGTAATTAAAAATTTGTATAATAAATATAAATAAAATTATATTATAAATTTATATCAAATTTTGATAATAATTGATACAAATTTATTTTAGTTATTAAAAATAGTTGATAAATTAAATTATTCAATCTAAAAAATTATTAATATCAATAGAATATTATTGTTAATAATATTGAAAAAAATAAAACCATTAATAAATTTTTTTACCCCTACTTCAAAGAATAATTGTACGAATTAAATTCTAATGATTAAATAATAATTATTGAATTTAACTTTGTTAATTTTTTTACATGATTAAAAATTAAAAATAAAATTATCAATAATTTTTTTCCCACTACTTCAAACATTTATAATTAATAATATGAAAAAATAAATAAAAATAATTCTAATAACCAATTTTTAATAACTAAAAAATAATAATTAAAACATGCTTAATAATAAAAATCCAGAGAAAAATAATACATTATTTAAAATAACAAAAAAAAAACAAACTAAAATCATAAATAATTTTTTTTCCCTCTTTTTTAAAGAATAACTGTACGAATTGATTTCTAATAATAAAATAATAATGATTAAATTCAATTTTATCAATTTTTTCACATGATAAAAAACTAAAAAAAAAAATTATCAATAATTTTTTTTCCAAATATTTATTATTAATAATATAAAAAAAAATCCTAATAATCAATTTCTAATAACTAAAAAACAATAATTAAACCCCACTCAATCAACCCAAAATAATAAAAATCCAAATAAAAATAACCCACTATTTAAATCAACAAAAAAAAAAAAAAAAAAAAAAAAAAAAAAAAAAAAAAAAAAAAAAAAAAAAAAAAAAAAAAAAAAAACAAACTAAAACCATAAATAATTTTTTTTTTCCTCCGCTTCAAAGAATCATTATTAATAATAGAATTTTCTTTGTAAGGATTCTCGTAGACGATTGGTAAAATGTAGTTCGCTCAGGGGGTGGAAGCAATGGAAGCAGTAGATATAATCATCGATGCGAAAGGAGGTATGGATGAGTCCGGGCAGACAGAGCATATATATCAATATACATACATACATATACCCATAAAATATATACCTACTTTAACCAACATAACGAGACTAGAATAAGAGGAGGGAGTAATATCACGAGACGACGACGACGACGACGAGGGCGGTAAAGTAGTGCTTCGTTTCGCAAGGTGGGGATACAGTAGAAGTAGTACACTATAAACGGACTCATCGCATATAAAATATACATATATACGTATGTATAATAATACATATATTGAAGTGTGTACTAGTGAGAGGAGAGGTGGATGGATTTTCCAGGGCGCGCAGAGGCTTCCACCCATCGTCGTTGGGTCGGTCGTCGTCGTCCATCGGTGGTGGGTGGTACCCGGAACACAAAACTGATCAATACTTGAAACACCGCGTAGGTATCGTCGCGCTATTTCCGGTATGCCCGTGACGGAAATGAAAGCGTTAAAAATATATATAACACGCGCTTATAGCGAGCAAACATCACCCTTATAAATATAAACTCTTGAACGAGATAGCACCAACTTGCTGGTTGTATTTATATGTATGTATATCCTCAACCCTCTTAGAATTTCTCTTCTCTTGTCATTCACATTTTTTCATTCGTTTTCTTTACATTATTTTCATTATATCAGGTTTATTTATATGTATATTAAACTTGTGGTTACTTTTTTGTCCAGTTAATATTTGTTTGTGTATTTATTATATATTTTATATTTATATTAACTGAAGAATGCTCAATGGGTCTGATCGAATTTTAATTATATCTTATATTTCAACTTATTTTCACCCTTGTGTTTATTAATCGAATATTCAATTTGCTATTTACAATTGTGATAAATTTTTAGTTGTATTTCTTATCAATGTTGAAAGAGGAAAAAGATAAAGAGAAAAAATATTGAAATAAAATTGTATTTATGTATTTAAATATTTAATTTTTTATTTTTTTTAATGTTGGAATATTATTGTGTCTTTATATTTGTGTTAGTAGATTGCAATTTGTTTTATTTTTTTTTTTTTTTTGTATGAGTGAGAGGGAGCTTTTAGTAAAGGCGTAACTCCGAGGATAAGTCTAGAGCTTTTGGATTTGTGAAATTGCGTCGAAAGGGGTTTGGCTTTGAGTTGACAGTCAACAGGTAGGAAAGCAGTGCATGGTACGCGCACACTCTATGCATTATACATATATACATATAAACAGGAATTTATATAGGTATACATATGTATATATCGTGCTAAGCACGAATAGGTTGCGTGAGATAAGCCAAGAGTTAAGCGCCGGCGCTGGCTAAGCTAAGCTCACACCCTCTGGAGGGTGTGACCACGAAAGCTATTGGTTCATTTCCCATGGGACGTACGTGTGAAAAATGCTCCTGCGCCAAAACATTTTTATATTTATTATTATTTTTATATTTGTCTGATTAATTCAATGGATTTTCTACTTTTTCGAAAATTAAAAATTAAAAATTAAATAAAGTGCTTGTTAAAATTAATCAAACGATATTTTATCTTGATTGATTATCATTGGCATGAATATATTTAGGTATAAACATTAGTTACGATTTTTATTTTCGATTTAATTTAATAAAAAATTGATAACAAATTTATTTTTTTTTTTTTTTTTGCTTACAATCTTATTTCTTTTCGTGGGATTTAAAATGGAATAAATGATAAAAGACGATGGACAGCTTATTCTGTGTTGGCAAGTCCTCTTCACAAAATTTACTAGTGGAAAGGGAAAAATATCCGCATGGGTCAGCCAAGAGAGGCTTAAGAGAGTAGAGAGAGCGTTGCAAACAGTCGACGACTTGGTAAACTTTATATGATGGATACTATCGACATCGGCTTTGGTCAACTCCAACCGTATTTATCTAATGTCTTATATGTATTTTCCACTAAACTGCCCATAGCGTATTTGAAAAATAAAAAAATCAAACAATATTAAATTTAAAAAAAGATATTTTAAAATATTTTTAAAATTTTTAATAATTTATCATTTCTGTTTTTGTTTCACCATTAAAACTAATAAAATAAATTGAAAAACTGTTGAGAGGGTCGGACAAGTTACCGACAAGTTATCTCAGGTATATATAAGATAAGCTATTGTATATAGACATTCATGTATGTGATGAAAAGAGAGGGCAAAAGCAAGAGCATGAAGTATATGTTACATTGATAAGTAGTCTGTAGTTTTCACGACAAAAGTGAACGGTATGGTCACACCTTATTCTGAACCATCTTATTGTACCAAAAAATTATAAAAACGTATAATATTTGTTTATAAATTAATTAAAGGGCTATGATTGTTTGCGATTCGAAATCGTTTGAGATAATTCGGGAAATATTCTATAATAAATTTATTAGAATTGCTCAATATGAAAGGAAAACGTGTTAATTTTATAAAACTATTGATATTAATTCCGAGTATTGTTATTATAAATGTTGAATCGTGTCCAAAAAATTGTCTTTGTTATTTAGATAATATCCCAAGAAGTGTTGTATGTTCTAATCAAGGATTAGATGAATTCCCTGAGAAATTAAGCGATTTGGTGAGTAATTCATGTGACTTAATTTTTTAGTATTTATTAATAATTATAGAAAAAGAAATAAATTATTTATGCAGGTGGAATATCTTGATCTGTCGAACAATAATTTACATTATCTGCCAGATGATATTGGACGATTGATTGAATTGAAGTATATAAATTTATCGAGAAATCAATTGACAGGATTACCTGCAGTAATTGGTGATCTTTGGAAATTAGAAAAAATTGATTTGAGTGATAATTTAATTAGTGATGTTGCAGAAGAAATTTCAGCAATTGAATGTTTACCAAATTTACGGCTTTTATATTTGGGAAAAAATCCTATGAATAGTTTGGATGATTTGATGAATATTGCACTTAAAGCACTCGATGTTAGCGAATGTGGTGAGTGAATTATTTGGATTAATAATTAATATTTAATAGCCGGAAGTAATTTTAGATTATTATATTTAGTGATTATTATGCTTTAGCTATAACTCAATTGAATAATGATTCATTAATTGGATTTCCCGAATTAATTTCGTTGAATCTTGATGGAAATCCTTTGACATCTATTCAACATATTAAAAGTGCAAAACTTAAATGGTTGGATTTATCAAATTGTATGCTTAATTTATTGCATCCAAATACATTTGATAATGTTCCAGAACTCGAACAACTACGCATGGCAAATAATCCTTTATTGGTTTTTAGCACCAGGTATTTTGATTGATTAGCTTTATGTCATTAATTTAATTTTTATTTCTTTTTATTTAGATAAATTATTTTGTTAATTTTTCTTGTAGAATGGAAACTTTGCGACATAATAAATTAAAAAGATTGGATGTGACTGGATGTAATTTAGACAGACCTGGAGTTCATGGGCTTCCGTCATTAACTCATGCGAAATTTTCCAAAAATGTTATTCGATTTTTGCCCGATCGTATTTTTTCGAAAAATAAAATGCTCACGCATTTATATTTGAATGAAAATGCATTGAGTCGATTGAATGCTAGTTCATTTGCTGGATTACCAAAATTAGAAGTGTTGGATTTGTCGGGAAATATAATTGAAAATCTTCCAGAGACATTATTAAATGACAATATATATTTACGAATATTTAATTTATCATACAATGATATAAAAAGTATTCCAAAAACATTTCCAAACTCAGCGATTGTCTTTGATTTGTCATCAAATTTAATTACAAATATTCCAACAGATATTTTAATAAATATGCCAAGAATAAAAAATTTTAATTTAAGTAAAAATCGATTAGAATTTTTTAATTCTGGTTTAAGTTCAACATCATTGAAAACTTTAAATTTAGAAGGAAATCGTTTAGTAAAATTAACGAATGAAAGTTTCGTAAATCTTTCAGCTCTAACTGAACTTGATTTATCCGGTAAATAAAAATATTTATAAATCCCTAAATAATATTTCACATCATAATTTTATATTTTTAGGAAATCGACTAACTGAAGGAATAAATTATGAAGTATTTCAACACAATACAAACCTTGAAAAAATTTTTCTACATGACAATCCATGGCGTTGTGACTGTGAACAACTGTATCCAACATTTCATTATTTAATGCAAGGATCAAAGACAAAATCATCAAGTTTAATTTGTCAAAGTCCAAACAATGTGTCTGGATATTCATGGACAGCAGCGTGTTATAAATTATGGAATTTAAATAATGAAGAAACATCGTCAAATAAAAATATACACGGTTTAATAATAATGGGTGTTCTTATTTCTTTTTTAATTTTTGGTAGTTGTGTTTCAATTGGTCACACAATAAAAACTAAAAAACGTCAGGCAGCATTGAGATTACGAGAGGCAGAAAGAGCAGAAGCCAGAGAACGACTGATACATCACAGAAGGTTATTAATATTCCAAGTATAATTTAAATTATTAAAATTGAAATCAAATTAAATTTTCATATTAAATATAGAAGAACTTTAAATGCTAAAATGTGATTTATATTAATTTAAATATTTCCAGGAGTCGACAGATAGAGGAATCAAGACATGAAGAAGATAATATTCCACGAGTTCATCCTGAAGAATTAATTGGTCCACCAACGTATGAAGAAGCTGTGGAAATGCCACGAGTCGTTCGTTCATTAGAAAATTTAGATTCAATAATATCAATTGACAATCTTGGACAATCGGCTCAATCACTTGATCACGATGCATGGGCAAGAAAGCGACGAATGCAAACTCGAAAGAGAATAATGTCAAAGCGTGCAAAGAGTGAAGATAATCTTGATTCAAGACGCGATGAAAGAACAGTAAATTCAAAGAGAAATAATAAAAATTCTGATCGGAAGATTCGGACAGTGAATAAAAATTCTGACAGATTAAAGAGGAATTTTCAAGAGCATTTGGAACCAACTTGTAGTGTTGATGATGGATTTAGGAAAGCAGCAGCAGCAAGACCTAAAACTCCAAATAATTACAGGAGAAAAAAAAGAATATCAATAAAGTACGATGGTCACTCAAGTGATGATGAGGATTCCGATACGTTGAGGAATTCAACTGTTGGTGCTAGGTATGATGTGATAATAGATGATGCTTCTGTCATTGATTTACCACGTGAACCACGAAGTGGAACTTACCGACCGTCAATTGTTACTCCTCCACCATCGTCACCTGAATTAATTTCATCGCCAGAACCGTATGAAGGTACCGCTGAACAATTTCCCATCTCTAGAAGTGAAATAGTTTGATTCAATATCATGAAATGTATGTACAAATTATAATCTTGACAATTGTTTTTAATTTTTAATTTTTTTTCGAATTTATAAATTCATTTTTGTTTTCTAATTATAATTATTAAGCACTAGAATATTTACAAATACGTATTTTTTGTTTTGTTTAGAATAATACAATTGTTGGAAAATTAAAATTCAATATGTAACTATTTACATTTGTTATTTCTAATTATTTTTTGCTAAATTTTAATTTTTTAAATTTATGAATTCACTTATTTTATTTATATTTATTAAAAGCTAAACGATATAAATAATGCCTTGCTTTAATATTATTATCATAATGTATATAATTAATTAATAATTAAATAGAAATACAAGATCTCTTGAATTATTTTTAATTATACTATTTTCATTTATATATTTTTCCTACAAATTTCTATAACAAAAGCACTATTGAGTTTTTCGTATTATTTTTTTTGTCTCTCAGTGTAATACAATCACCAAAAAATATATATAATCTCTTCACTGATATAATTATTATTCAACAAATATATCATAATTGAAAAAGCAATAATTATTAAATATAATCAACTAGACTTTAAATATTTTTCACTTTCCTCATCGTCTTTTATTTTACAATTATTTGTTTATATATTTTGTAAGCTGGAATTCGTCAATTATTTACTAATAAAATCCCAGAGAACTCCTCTCTTCTAAATGTCTCTTTAAATTCTTTCAACAATTTTTATTCAATAAGAAAAAAATAAAATAAAATTATCATCCTCAAGGTGTCTTGACTAGGTTCTCTCCGGCCTTCGTTCGCGTAATTAACAATGGTGTTTTCGGTACACTGTCAGGATTATCCTGAAGAGTTATTTTCACTCGTTGTGCATGAGGACTTGCTGGTAGGAGACTTTGACTCAATCGTGGATTTGATAAATGTGCTGAGTTTGACAATGGCGATGGTGAATCACGACCAATTGATGACAAAGAATCTCTGTCATTTTTACCATTAACTAAAGAATCCCTTGCTAATGGTCTTGGACACACCACAGGAGATGCATCATCATCATCATCATCAACAGACAATTCAGGTGCTCCAACATATTTTCCATTTGTTCCATTTTTCTTCCCATTCTCGAATTCATTTGGTGAAAATGATTTTCTTGGTGGTTTCACTGGATCAGCTGATGATTCATTTGCTAATGTACCAACATATTTAGTCGTTGGTTCATCGTCATTTTTAATTTCTGCTGAAACTCTTGATGGTGTTACCAATGGCATTGTCTCAGGTTTTCCACCATTTGACGAAGAAATTTTTGGCTGTGTTGAATTTGAATTATCTAATAATGATTTTGTTAAATCTTTCAGTTCAGTACCAGTTTCAATATCAGGTGCATCTGGATGACGATTATTATTTCGTTTTCTTGCTGATTTACAAAAATCACCTTTATACGCAGCAAAACCAATTAATACACCAAGAACACCAAGAAGCACCGCTAAAACCACATAAGAACCCATTCCTTTTTTCGATTGTGTTGCTGTTGATGCATCTGGTGATTCTGTACTATCAACAGGAGTTTCTACTTGTACTTTTCCACTTTTTGAACCATCCAAACCAACATTTTTAACACTGTCAGGATTTTGTTCAACGTCAGATTTAACAATTGGCGGTGGAATAATATTTTCACTAACTGGATGTTCAGGTTTTTGAGTAGTTGATGAAGCTAAAATAAATTGTTCTTCCTCAAGGCTTAATTCATTAGAAGTTGTTACTTCAATAGACGTTGAACTTGGACCCCAGAAAAATTTATAAAGAGTATCAACAATTCCATCAGCTTCAGTTGTTGTAGAAGACGTTGGCTGTGAATTTATTTCTTCATCAATTGGATCATTTTTATTCTCTTCATGAGAAGCTTTAGATTCAACACCGTCCCAACTTATTGGTGGAACAATACCAATGCCAGAACCCTCAAATCCTGATCCATCACCAACCCATGGATCTTCTGCATCATCATCACCTGATCCTTCAGTTCCCCAAACTTTTTTATTATTTTTTTCTGTTTCGTTAATAATTGTCACTTCTATATTTGTCGACGTTTCAATTAATTTTGGCGCAGGCGACGTTAGCAACTGCTTATCATTCTCTTCAGTAAAAAATAATTCATCATCTGATGATGTTGTTGTCTCAGGTGTCAAAGGAATTTCAATTGGCGTTGTCGAAGTTGTAATGTGAGTATCAGGCAATCCATGCGTTGGTTTTTCATCATCATCACCATCATCTGGTACATCATCAGTATCAATTTCATCAAATGGATCGCCTGAACCTTCACCTGATCCTTCAATTCGATCGTCAATTGGTTGATCACCTTGCATCTCCATGTCCTGATCATCAAACAAACAGACAGCATCTGCATCCGGTTCAATCAACGGTTTTCCATCCAAATTATGTAATCCACTACAAATGGTATTTTTTGAAATTTTCACACCATTTTTTAATAATATATCACGTTGTTTCAATGTCTTACAATCACAATTAATATTATTTTTTGAGATATCAAGATATTTCAAGTGATTTAATTCAACAATATCTGATGGAATGTTTTTAAAATAATTTTTACTTAAATTTAATGAATGAAGATGTTTCAGATGTTTCAATGTACCAGATTTTAAATACGTCAGATGATTGTTTGATAAATTTAACGATCTTAAATTTTGAAGATTATCAAAAGTATTTGTTTCAATTTTTCGTAAAAATCCATTGGATAAATCCAAATGTTTTAAATTTGTTAAATTTACGAAAATTTTTGGATATAAATGATTTTCAATTGTTGACACTTTTAAACTATTTATTCCATTGGTGTTGATGAATTTGACGTCACGCAAATGATGACAGTGTGCGTGTGTGCCATCTTTTTGTACATCGCACAATCCATAAGTGCATTTTGGTGCGCACAATATCAGCAAAAAACCCAGAATAAAAGCGTATGACGCAAATGATTGTGAGTAAAATTTTTTTAACTTCATTTTTTCTTGTTTATTTCCTTGAATTTCTTTTATTCGTCTTTCTATGTCTACCATTTGACCTCGACCTGTAATTAAAACACAAAGATAATAATTAAATAATCGAATAGATCAAAAAACTTATTCTAGAAGTATCAAAGAAATATTTTAATTATTCAATCTTATTAATTATTTATATTATTGATATTTCTTATAAATAAACTAACGTTCCTTCGGTATAAAAAATTATATAAATCATTAACTATGACCGTCTTATTAATTTATAAATAGTAGTCAATATTAAATTTGCTCATGATTGAATTTAAATATTTAAATAATTTATTTTTATTCTTAATTTTTTTTTTCTTTTCATTATCAATGACATGGGAATTTATTCAAGTGAATATTGTCAAATAAATATCGCTGCAGGCCCAATAAATAAAGGCGTCATTAAATCATTGATAAAGTATGTGATAATTGTCCAAAGTTTACCCAGGAACATATAAAAATTTTATAAATTACAAATACAAAATTTAATTTTTATACCTTTATCCATATAATAATTTTAAATCACTGTTGAAATATTTAAATCGAGGGTGCTAGAACTCTCAAGTATTTTAATCTTGTACATGTCCATCGATATCAAATTGACATGACATTAAAAAAAAAAATTAAACTTTTATCTTCATGGCTAAAATTTTTGTTTCTTTCTTTTCGTTAAACCAGAGATTTATTTTATATTTAAAATATAAGCTGATGTTTCTTCCGTATTTATTTTGCATTTATTCTACATATTACACACATCAATAATAACGCAGCAATAAGAATAAAAAATAAGAGCACCAAGTAAAAAAAATAAATAAATATTAAAACAGATAATTGCATGAATTTTTATATTTTTAAATGAAAAAAAAAGTCAACAATTAAATTCAACTACATTTTTTATTCTTTTCTTCTTCTTTTTTTTTTACCGAGACTATTTTATTGCATTGTGCGGTATTATTGCCGTGAAGAATAGACTTTTTGTTCTGCTAGACTGCCAACAAGATAATTATACGATACGAACAACTAAACGTAAAAGAATAATAAGAAATAAGTCACTCTAAGTAATTGATGTTGATTGTTTTATTTTCTTCCACTGGTTTCTTTATTTGTTTCTCTATATTTATTCATTTGTTAGTTAAGACCCTCCCGGGCGTTTAAGATGATACAATTGTGCACATGTCCATGGTTAGAAAAATAAAAATAATAAATATAAGGAGTGCCAAGGTGCGAAAGAAACCGCGTATGGAGTATAGACTTCTCTCATATATATCCGATTACGCATATCGTCGACGAGCAGACCATGTAGTTTTATTTTTTCTTCTTCTGATATTCGCGAACTCGAAAGTTGAAAGTGGGCTTGGCCTCTATGGTCGTCCTCGTGTGCACGAGTCATCTCTCATACGCAATAGAATATTTATTCGCAAGTTGAATAAAAAATTTTATATCTCAAAACGTAAAAAAAAAATTTTTTTATTTTTTTTTTATTTAAATACTTACAAATTTTTTAATTCGATGCTGTAAATTGGATTGGACTATGGCACTTCTTCGGCGGCATCTGTAACAGATTAACAAACACAAGGTTAATTATAATCCTCTCATCTTACTCTTTCTTTTCTCGCAACACCCAGCTATTAAAAAAAGTAATTAAAAATAAAAATAAATAAAAATCTCACAGTTTGTAATTGAAAAAAATTATAGGTGCGTTTAGTTATTAAGATACTCAGGATAATTAGTCGAGTGTGGAAAATTGATTAATGTAGTTGTTGAAATTATTGTGGAAATTTTTGTAATATTTTTAGTTTTTATATTTTATAATTTTTTATTTTATTTTTTATCCAAGTCATCGCGCGTGTGGGATAAAATTAACGGCACTTTCTACCTCGCATGGTCCAGTTTCCACCATACACATTTCACATCACGTAGGGGTTTATTATCAAAGGTTTCACTGCGTCTATATATTAAATACATAATCATCATTATTGTCATTATCGTTAACATAATCTGACGTTTGTTGTATGGCGCCATATCGTATCACTTTATGTTATACATAAATTTTTCTTAATTATATACAACATTATTCAGAAGCAATTGATAATAATCAACGTTAAATATAATTTTTTAATTATTTTCCAATAAAATCAGAAAAATAAAATAATGCACATTTTATGTAATAATTAAAATAACAATTAATTGTAATTTTCAATTTTTCTTTGTTAATTATAATATCTACATAAATTTTAACGATCAATTAAATCTTACAATTAAGATAAAAATCCAATTTTTTTTTTTTTATTAATTATTTAATTGGTATTTAATCAAATTGTTTTTGATTGTAAATTAAAATATAGTTTTCTTTATTTTCCTCATTATTTTTTTTGTCGGTTTTATGTTTATAAAGTTTGTGTATAAAAATGATTGTTGATGTTTCCATAGCGACAACACATTTGTAAAAATGTTTGATATTAAATTCAGATAACTGACCAATCTCATTTTAATATATAAATACGCATTTCTTATGGGATCAGACTACCCTATGAATTGTCAGTGTATTTTTATATATAAATAGCAATGTATATTACTCACATACATGCATATAAATATATAAATAAATATATAATCGGTAAAAGAGGCCACGCGGACTTCAACTCTCACTACTTTGTGGGTTGAAATCATGCAAATATATTTATAATATATACTCACATAGATAAATCATCTACATATCAAATTTATTCTTCCTTTGTACTATTTTTTATGTCTAACAAATATTCCATACATTCAAAATTAATTTATATATTTATTATAAACCTCAATTATAACTTTAAAAATTTTTAAAATTATTTCTCTTCAAAAATCTAATATTAATTCTATAAAATCACAATTATAAATAAATAAATAAATAACAGTAATAAATTAAATCATACATCTTGAAGTCAATTGAATATATCAGCAACAATGTAACATGATAAATAAAAAATTATAATAAAAAATATCATATAGAAATAAATCTTTAATATATAAATTTTTTTCTGATTATCATAATACGATAAATGTCAAGTTGCTTATAATTTTTATAAATTTTTTAATAGCACTTAATGTTAACATCACCAGATTTATCTATTTAAAAATATAAAGTACTTAATCTCATTTCGGCGAATCAATTAAAAAAAAAAAATACCAGGGACAGCAAATGTTAATTTAAATTTAATACTCATTTTTAATATTACAAGTAAATTCATGATGTCATCTACATTTTTTATTTTTTAAATAACAACTAATTGTGTATTTTAAAAAAATTTTAAATTTGCTCCATACTTTATATCATCACATTAAGTATAATATGTATACATTTATACATTATACATTCAGGTAATGCAAACTAAAAAATATACACATTGAAATATTTCTCTATGGATGATGCAATATTTCTTACCGGTTTCTTTCACATTCTGACGCATTTATTATTTTTTTTTTTTTTCTATATATACATATGTATGAATGAATGTATACTCGATAAAATAAAACTGCGGTTAATATACTCGCCAGTGATGTTGAGATGAAATAAATAAATACCCACGAGGGTCAAGGGGCATCGGCATCGGTAATCGCTTGTGTTGCCACAAACTGACAAAGCAAATCCAAACACAAATGTATATAATTGTTTATAAGTTTATATTCATAATTTTTCACATGTACGCTCGACAATTAAACAATTAATGAACATTCACTGCACGTGATGGGAAGAGAAAAAGAAAAATAGTAAAACACCGGATCAATATACGTGATTTGTATTTTATTTTTTTATTTTTATTTTTTTCTTCGATGTTGTTTGATTTAAATTCGTAGGATGTTGTTACGCACGTGAGAGATTGAAACATTTATATTTAATGTCCATTGGTATATAAATTTTTTCAGTGTATTAAAGAAAGAGTCATGAGGAAATTTTTTTATTTTATAAAACATGTGGAATAATATTTATTTATTCATTCAAAAAATTCGCGTTGGATTTTTTGATATTTTTGATAAGGAATTATTTTTGTTTATATATTTTTATGAATATATTCATGTGTGTAAGGTATATATGTATAAGTTGACGCATATGTAAATGCCCACGTTCATCTTAGTTGCTTGGCATATCGCCGATCGATTTTTATTTTGTGTATATATTTTTATATATGTATGTATATTTTTTTTTTTTTTTTTT
>JAQQBS010000003.1:8334380-8351909 GCA_030347275.1 Microctonus aethiopoides | reverse complement strand
TTTCTATGATTTTTCCAGTGGAATAAATAAACATTTCAATACACTTTCAAAATTCATTTCATCAATTATTATTGATAAGCCATATTACAAAGAAATAAAAAAAAAAATCAAATACATACTCACATCCATATTGAAAATATAAATATATATTTTATATATCAATTATAAAAACCTTGAATTTTTTTTGATACATTTTAATATAAAATAAAAACTGCTGTGTAAACTTTTCTGTATTTATTAATTTTTTTTTCACCAACTCGCAATATATATTTGAATAAAATTAAACAACAAAAAGATTCACCATATATTCAACAATAAATAAACATAAAAAAAACAAATAACAATCCATTTAAAATAATAAATTAAAAAAATAAAGAAAAATCAAAATAAAAATTTAAACTGACCTCGCCCTTAACTTTTTTTTTTTTTCATTCTAATATCTCATTTATATAACTAATCGTTCTATCCCCCAATAGCCATTAACATCAAATAACACTCATACATATACAGATAAAAATACCTATACATAAAAAGCCAAGAAAAAAATTAATTTTACATGAAACCAAGGTCACAAATACTTATTATCAAAGTTTTAATTAATCCGATTGGCTTTGCATAAAATTATAAACGTTATATTTGTAAAAGATAAACGTGTTGGTATGTATTATAAGTATAAATATATATAGAAGAGTTGATCTTGTCGGTTAGCACAGACAAGACAAAGTGGGGAACCGCGCACGTATAAGGATTTATAATGTCAAGTCGCGTCGCGCGCGCGGTGTGTGCCAGCGCGTTCTTCCGATTAGCCTGTTATGTAATTCCACTGGGCTGGTGGTCGTGTCATCAAGTTTTATATACACATATAAATATATATATACTTCTTTACATACAAAAATAAAATAAACGTTTTTGTAAATGGGACAGGAGATAATGGCAAAATAGTGCAAAAAATTTTCCAAGTTCAGATATAAAAAAATAATATTAACAAAATAATTCTTTTTTCCAAGTTTCTAATCACTTGAACTAACACACAGTTAATCTTATCATAAAATTATGAAGTATAATGTCGGTAAATGAATTGTGAAATAATTATACATGTGTATATGGAAAAAAATATTTTGAAATTAAAGAGAAAAAAAAATTATTGTATTATTAAGTTTCTTTTTTTTTTTTTTTTTTGTATTGTTAATTATTTAATATTCTGTAATTGTTTTGAATTTATTTTCAGGAAATACATGGTTGTGTTATGAATAAATAATAAAAATTAAATATTTAAGTTTTTTTTTTGTTTTGTATGCATAATAATTATTATGTTGTGCCATCGTTGCAATCACACAATAATATGACGACAAATGTTCATACTTTTGTGTTAATGTCATGTGTTTGTACACGTACGCACTTGTATGTATATAGATATTTATGTACGATGTTGCTGAAATGGTGAGACGACTATGTTTTTACCGTTTATATTCCAGGAATGTAAGAGTGAGAGAAAAATAATCGCCGTTATTTTATACCGGTACCAATTTCGAAGATGGAACAAAAAAAAAATGTAATTACTCTCCTCCCGCTTTCAAGAGAATTGTTTCGCTTGCTTGTATGTAATATTTTATTGTTCAATTGTCTGCATTCATATATTTATAACTATATTTGAAAGTGATTCAATGTCATTTGTTTCTGTCCATGCTAAAATATTAAACAATTATATCTAAATATCTAAATAGAAAAATTTTTCTGCAATCAAAATATTATTTTGTAATTATTAATTTCAACATGAAGAACTTTTATACACATTTACCAATAGTAAATTATTTCAACGACCACAAAATTAGTTTCACTGCGTTCTAATTTTACTGTAAATATTTATATTTTCATTTCCAACAATTTGTAGAAAGTCTTTGATGTTAAATTTAGAAAAATAAAAAAAAAATAAATAAAAAAAGCTCACATGACCCTTTGCACCACCCTAATGTAAAACGAGTTCTCAATATGTGTCATCAGTTACTGTTGAATCTATTTACGAAAATGAAACTAAAATAAAAAACAAAACGAAAAATAAAATATTTATTTTTATTTTTTTTTTTTTTTTATTAGAAAAAAAATTTAATTAAAATATACAGCGTGGGAATATCTCGCCGAGTTATTGGTCACACACATACACATCGATATCAAATGAAAAGACGACAACAAAATGTAGACGAGAAAAAAAAAATAAAAGAAATAGAATATAAAGACGAACATCATCAGCACTAGTACTGGCAATATAGCAATAATAATATTCTCGTCTCAAAGATCTCTCATCTGATGTATACCAGAATCATGATATATATAATATTACCAATGGGTGTGAAAGTTCTGCACAGCCCAAAGGAAAGAAAAAAAAAAATGGCAATAAACTTGAAATAGTCATGAATAAAATATCAAAAGAAAATAAATAAAAAAATAAACAAATGAATTAAAATTATAAAAAATAAAGAAATTAATTTTTTTTCTCACTATAAACATCAATCCCCATATATTATGTAACTTTATAAATACATAAAAAAAAATAAAATACATATCTAAATATACAAAACATCAGGTAGAATAATATTTGTAAATGTGTACATGTCCTTGTACATTTAATTGCCCATTGACATTTTTATACCACTCATGATTTCTCTTCATTGAAGAGAAACGTCAGGGAATATAAATACAATGGTATAAAATAAAATAAAAATTTATTTACATATATTTATATATGTATTTAAAAATAGTCGTATTAGAAAATAAATATATAAAGATGTTGTATGATGGGTGCTGCAGGATTAAAATGAAGCAAGACGCATACGAGGGATTATCATAAAATGACAACGGAAGCTGGGTTATACATATGTACATATATGTATTTATATAAATATATATGTGAGTATAAAAGGCCTTGACCCGCTCGCACGTTTCTTCAGCTCCACTTAGAGTCCTGCTGACGTATACAATTATATATCCATGAGTGAAAGTGGACATGACACTGATGTAAGTAGAAATAAATAAATACAAAAAGCCAAAAATAATGAAAAAACAAAAAAGAAAAATAAAAATAAAATAAATGTAAAGAATAAAAAAAAATAATTCATTTTTTTCTCTTACCTCACTTTTATTTCACCATTCAATTCACTTACTCCACAATAAAAGAATTAAACAAATAAATAAATAATTCTCAATTATATATTCCAATGAATATTATTATATTATTATAAATAAAAAATACAACAATATTAATTTAATTATAAATATTCACGCGCGTAAATGTGAAAAAAATTTTTCACCTGAAATTTAATTTAATTTCTTTCATTTATTTATTTACTTCACTTATAATTTTATTTTCATCAACAATCACGTTGTATTTTACTTCATCCCCTTCGTTCAAAGTAAAATATCACGAAATAAAAAAACCGCGCGCAAAACAAAAAATCATCCAATTCCCGTGACGCGAAATAAAATTTTCACCGCGCGCGAAAAATAAAAAAAAAAATAAAATTCTCTTTTTTTCTTCAATCAATTAACTAATCAAAAATTATAAATATGTATAATCACATACATACATATTAATTTATAAAAAAAAAAGAAAAAAAAAACAGTTCTCGATATCAATCTATCGCGTAGCAAGTCCAAGTAAGAACTGCCGCGCAGCGCCGACTCGTCCGTGCGCGCCACCGTGCGCACTCTGTTTTGTATAACTGTATGCGTGTATTAGTAAATGTCCAAACGATCTTACACTCCCTCTCTCACTCTGACACACACACAATAAATATACATACATCACATTAAAGATATCTCTCTGTTAACTGCTACTACTCAACGTGGTTATTCGAAATATTCAACGTCCTTTCTTCATCTTCTTCTTTATCATTTAAACATCACTATCATTCCCTCTCTCTTACATTACTTTATACACGTACATCTCACACGGTAACAATCTCTCATGCAAACCTCTTTCGCTTTAAAACCTGCACTGGGTGAGGGAATTAATGTGTGCAAAACTCCCAACATCATCAGTATATAAACAAGACGAAAGCATTAAACATAAAAAAAATAAATAAATAAAATAAATAAATAACGCAAGTTAATAGGTGTATAATATCTCTAGTTATAAAAAATATATATAATAATATAATATAATAATATCTCTAGTTATAAAAAAAAAGCTCGCGCTTTAGAAAAAAATTTTTTACCAAGTTTTATTCTATCTTTAATATTTATTCAACTATTTTGCAATTTTCTTATTATCTTTATTACTTTATCTAAATAAACACAAATATTTATCAACAAGAAATAATTACATAAAAGTATGCCGTAAGTAGAATAAAAGAAGAGTAAGAATATAAAATAAAAAAGTGATTACGAAAATATTTTTTTAAATTTATTACAATTTTATAATCAACTCATAAAATCTTTTGTAAAATAAATTGTCATTATTTTATTATATTATATATATTATTTTATTTATTATAAATATTATTTATATATACATATAAGTAAATTGGAATTAGAATGTATAATATACAAATACATACGCTGGTATATAAAAGTCATAGTTATAATGTGCCGCCGAATGACGGAGACACGCTTATTAGTTCCGATCTAACTTGGCGTTGTCTCGCGTGAGTCACGAGGTGAAACAACAACGAAAAACGACGTCGACGTCGACGACACGGGAATTAAAGTGGCTGTCAGATTATTCGGTGGATCGTGAGCAACCGATCGAGACGCGGCGTTGTCAGGCACAAAAGTCTATCACCATAATATAATACATATACATAAGTTTATGTATATATACATAGATGAGGATATATTGAATATTTATGTAAGTATGTATCTACTTGGGCATGATTTTTCGACCCAGAAAATAAGCTGGTTGCTCAACGCCCGCGCCCAAAGCCACAGCGATAGTAAAATATCCCACAAACCATGTGCAAGCAAACTTTAAACGTGTCCGCACGTGTTTTATATATGTGCACACGTCTTCACTTGCTATTATCAATTTTATTTACGCATAGGTATGTTTATATGAATGTGTGTGTATGTGTTTTATTACATGCGGTAAGAATATGTACGAAGGGTTTTATATATTCTCTTTATGTATATACTGATAATGGTCGCAGTTGTGGCCAATGAAAATTAATCTAGTTCAACAAGTCATGACGAGACGAAAAAAATTCTTGTGATTATTTTTATTCAGGTTTTTTTTTTTTTTTTGTAAATTATTTTTACTGATTGATTAATGAATAATAATAGAATATTTTAAATAATAGGTTTAGAGGTTTTAAATATTTATATATTTATTAATTAAATGTTGGGAATTATAAAATGATGAAAAAATATTGTGCAATTTATTAATAATAATATTTGCTAACATTATTTTATTTTGTAATGGAGAAATAATTTTACTTTCTTTTCTCTAAATTACGACATGATAAATTGATTTGAAAGCGTGAATGTAGTATCGAAATATCTATTTTTTTATATATATTAGATCAATCGGAAAGAAATGTAAAATTTAAACAAATAAAAATTTTTACAGATTTTTATTTTTAATAAACAATTTAATCACACTCATTATTAATAATTCTTTGTAATCTACTGTAGAAATTCCCAATGCTAAATATAAATAAATAATTATTCTTTTAATAAAATAAATAACAATACTCGCAGAAACGAAATTAATTAAAAATTTTTTTTATTCACCTTTTTTTTTTTAGTGTTGAAAAAATTTGATAAATGCTCTAGATTAATTTTTTAGAAGATATATTGGGTTATATATACTAATAAAAGTCTATGTAAATCATATACTAATTCAATGAAGTGGAAATTCTAACTCGGAAATATGACGCCGATAAAATGAGTGTATGTGAATATACAAATTCTCAGCGCATTGTATATTTATTTACACACTACTACACAACGTTTAACCACAAAGCAAACGGTAAATAGTAGGTATACATACCTAAACATATGTATATTAATTAAAAAAAAATATCCATACATGTATATACTTGTATAAAATGATTTATGGTTTATGGAGTGACGAAGAGTTATGAAAACGTTAATGAATGCACGACTGATGTCTGATATGTATTATAATACAGTAGGTCGCATTCAGGAAAACTTTGAGTATTTCGACCCCGACATATGAGCATTTAAAATTAAAACACCGGTGAAAATTTATGAATATATGTATATTCATTAATATTAATAAGTATTTATTTATATTTTAAATGATTACATTGTCGTGGGAGCACTTAAAAATATAGAAATTATTTATTTGAAAGGATTGAAATCAGTTGTCAGATTGAAGTTTTATTTTATAAAAGTCTTTAGGCCAATTGGGAATTATTGACTAATCATTTTTGATTATTCCTACGATATAAATAACACTCTCCATCAATATATACTGTCAGTCATATAATCTTCAACAATATCAAACGAAATATTAATCGTTTAGTCCATTAAAATTTTTTTACATTAAAAAAATCATCAATTTAATATTTTAATTTGCTAAATATGAAATGAATAATTATTATACATATAAAATTATTTTATTACGTGTTTATATAAACAATTTTCCGTTCTTTACACCAATAAGATTAATATTACAATCGATAAAAAAAATTACAACTGATAAATTATGAAAGAAATATAAAATTTTAAATATAAAAATATTTCTGCGTGATTGCAATCAATTCTTCTTCAATCTTATCATCATTGACAACCCACTGGTATGAATGAGATAATAAAAATGCGATGAATCACATCAAATCAAGCTTAAGATAATTCATTCAACAATTTATTTTATTCTTATAAATTTATTTCATATTTTATTAAATTATTTTAGATAAATTTACAGGAAAATTCACAATCACCTTCAACCTCCACGGTGTCTTATCACGTCGTAACATAAAATACCTACTCTTTAATACATAAATGCTATACATATATATGGACATATTGTAGTTATGTATGTAACCCATTCAATTTGACGGATTTAAATTGTGCGGATGCATGCAATTGCAGAAATCGCGCTGTATATAACAGAACTATACTCCTGTAACTTAACCTGTAGTTGCATTTATACATAAAATATTTCTACAATCGAATTAATCAAGCATTGTATTAACTACATATATCTTTAAACAAGTATATGTATATATGCAATACATACATTAATATATATGCACATTAGTTTTCCTTTCAATTCTTATCAATTGAATAAAATAAGAAATTAAAAAAAAAATTTATATTCTCTATTTAAATTGCATTTAAATAATTTTTTTCTCTCTTTTACATTGGTCATGACCGTATGATCTCTCGCATGTCAACCTCGACATCATTTTACACTCTCTTATAGAAAACATAAACATAAAAAATTGTATAATGCTATGAATTTATAGAAGAAGAAAAAAAAAGTAAATAAATAAAAATTGAAATGATTCAGGTATTCACATTTATTTTTGGATTTTTAAATATTTATACATATATTATATAGATAAATGTGACTATTGCAAAGCGCCAATGAGTACCAATGCACCATGAAGGTCATTTATATAGTTGTAAATTAGGTGTGTGTATAGAGAGATTGGCGTGTGCCATATGAAGTACAAACGAGGGGGCGCGTATGTATAAATAAATATACATGCCCTACCCATAATTATACCTGTACATAGCAGTATTATATTTATATACATATAATACAACATGTTATAAATGGAATTTGAAATAGCAACTACTTCCTTACTGTATAAAATATTTAATACAATATAATAATAATAATGAATTAAATATTTAAAGAATTTAAATAAAAAAATTTTTTAAATTCCTTTGTAGATAATATTTATTGAATTATTTATAATTTACAGTACACTAATATGTAATAAAATCAAAGTTCATGGTGACGACAGCAGTGCATTCAAGGTTACTTAATAAATAATAAATGAATAATAATATATTTATTTATATAATAAATAAATTTATAAAATTTTTTTTTTTCTATTTAATTTCTATTCAATATACATACATAAATGATTATTTTTATTAAATATTTTATTATTATTATTATTATTATTATTATTATTATTATTATTATTAATTATTAAATTATATAAATAATTATATATTTATTTATATAATAAATAAATGTAAAAAAAAATTTTTTTTTTCTATTTAATTTCTATTTAATATACATACATAAATGATTATTTTTATTAAATATTTTATTATTATTATTATTATTATTATTATTAATTATTAAATTATATAAATAATTATATATTTATTTATATAATAAATAAATGTAAAAAAAAAATTTTTTTTCTATTTAATTTCTATTTAATATACATACATAAATGATTATTTTAATAAATATTTTATTATTATTATTATTATTAATTATTAAATTATATAAATAATTATATATTTTATTGTATAATAAATAAATGTAAAAAAAAATTTTTTTTTCTATTTAATTTATATTTAATATACATACTTAAATGATTATTATTAGTAGGATTGGAATATTTTATAAAATTATTTGATTGAATTTAGTTTATGATGTTTCTCGTGTTAATATTTAATAGATTATTTGAACACACGTTGAATGAGTGGAAAGACAAGTCGAATGATCGTTTAAGGTAACGACCAGTTGTCTGATGTTTCAGCCACTTTTGCTACTGATGATGGTGCACCAACTCTCTCAACGACCTGTCCCCTGTATGATCACTTATACATACACCAATCGTTGGAGTAAAATACGCCAGACGTGAATGTGACACGATCTCTTATTGAAAAACTAACAACCACAACGACAACGCGACGATGATATAGTGTGTCACCTAAGGGAATTTTAATGAGAAAAGTAGACTCATATCCCCCTTATATAATAAATAGATGCATATGATATATGCATATAATATTTATTAAATAAATTTATACCATCATGTGAAATTCAATATTTAATGAAAACGTTTATAAAGAAATTGAAAAACAAATTATTTCAAGATTTAATAATGTGTGAACAAATGATAATTAAAATGTAATATTAAATTGCTAATTGATAATTATTAATTAGGGTTGGAAAATAATTGTTAATTTAAACAAATTGATAATTATGAGTGGAATTATTGAATGAGTTGATGAGATAATTTTTTAGATTTATTTAAATATTAAATATAAAATTGATTTATTTATTTTGGCTTATCAAAAATAAATTGATTAATAAATTTGTGACTTTGGTCAATGTGATTTTATCTCCAGTGTTGAGAATTTAATTTTATATAATTAATGCTGGTGTAAAGTAAAATGAATTAATATCGCAGGTTAATACTCGAGAAATGTTGATTTTATTTATTTATTCATTTTTTTTTTATTCCTTTTTATATTTTTTGCACATTTATATTTTGTATAAATGTGAATTACACTTATATGAAAGGATGAAGGTCAGGATGACGCCCACATACTTGTAACTTTGTGCATCATTAGTATTGCACACATAGTCCGTAAATGTCAAATGATATTTCTCTATTCTCCTCAGTTTAATGGACCAACTTCCCGGACATGCTGAGTTTCTACGTGACAATCGTCAAAGTCCACACGATTGACAATGACATTGTGTCTATATAATATTTAGCCATTGGTTATAAACTTCTCCACGTGTATTCGCAATCAAATGACAAATTATCTACTATATAAATTCAAAATAGAGAATAAAAAAAGTCTTTAAATAATTCTTTTTTAATTTTTTTTTAATTTGTACAATTTTTTTTTTTTGTAATATGATTAACATTTTTTTTTTTATTCTTTGTGTTAATCATGTGTTCAATAGAAATGATGTATGATAGAGGATAGATTCTAATTGTTGGATGTATGAACGCGATTGAGGCGGAGATTAAAGATGAAATGAAAAATAAAAAAAAAAAGAAAAGAAAAAAAAATAAATAACAAATCATACTTGAGGACTTTGTATCATCTATATTGCACGCGTTCACTCATCGTTCGTAGTCCAAGATCACATTTGCACAAAAATCAATGGACGTCAGAACCAAAGAACGATAATCGAGCAAGAACTCTTGAATTAATATAAAAAATTATTCCTGTCTATACTTAGGTATATCCAACACGTTTGTTCAAGGGCAAATTGCTTTAAAAATTCTCTTTATACATCAGGCAAATGTATCATAATTAATAATTTTTAATTCCCAAGAAAATATAATTAATAAACAAAATACAGGAAATAATAATTATCAAAATTTCTATCGCTTTTTGATCAATAAAATAAAAAAATTAAATTTTATTTCTTCTATTCATATTTATAAATATTTTTGTTTTTTTTTTTTTTGCCGATGATAAATTATAAATTTCGAAATGAAAATGAAAAGAAAAAAACCTACCTTCATTTATAAAATACAAATATATATTTAAATAAATATATAATATTTTACGAAATAATTTTTTGTCTTTAACAAAATGTGAAAAAAAAAAATTTTTTTTTTTTTTCTGTATTAACCAACACCATTTGTCATTGTGTACACATATTGATATAGTGTATTTATATCGTTTAATAAGTTTACCATGTCATGTAATAGTACAATGACGCAGTATAATATTTAGAATTATTATTCAGCCATAAAAATATATACTCGCACGTTCGTGCGTATTAAGATATAAATGTAAACTTGAAGCGATGAATTACGATAGTAAAAATTACTCTCTTATGTGCAAGGCCATGAAATTACACACTACAATATACTGTAATTAATAAATAATTATGAAAACACCTATATAATTATATTTTATAATCATTGATAAATAATTGTAACACATTGCAAATATTTAAAGCAAATATATTATCATTGAAATAATTCAGGATAACATTTACAAATATATAATATCAGAATTTTATTATTTATATTATCGTTCGTTCTAATTTTCCTTTAAACTTCTACCAACATTTTCAAGAATTTTTAACTTGACAATGTGCAAATATCACAAAGCACTATCTGATAAACCAACTGAGATAGTTACTACGCCAGTTAAGAAAGATAAATTCTTGTATTATCTTCGTACAAATAATTTTTAATTTACAATGAAAAAAAAATTGTCAGATTAATTTTTTTAGAATATAAAAAAAAAAATGAAAAAATTGTTTTATGATTTTATAATAAAATATAATAATTATTATATGTATTTTTAGTTTATAGAAATTATTTATTTATTGTTGTGATATTTATGAAATTATTATTATTAATGTAGATATATATTTTTTCTATTTATAAATATTGAGAGTTTGTAGAGCATTAAAATATTTATGGGTGTCAAGCTGAAATGACTTCACAACTGTGTGTGAGTGTGTCATTGACCGAAAGAGATAGAGAGATCATAAGTGACTATTATTTATTAAAAGTGTGTGTTAGTAAATCAAATCAATTGTCTTTAATATATTCATGATATATATGTGTAATATAAAGAGTTGAACTGATTTTTTTTTTATCTATTATTTTACTAATTGATGCTCTATTAATTTTATTCATTGCCCTAATTAACAATGTATATTTATTGATAAAAATTAGTGTGATGAATATTTTATTATTTTTATATTTAAATTAGTTTTATTTAACAATTGACAAATTTTATTTATTCAAATTAAATTTTGATTATAGTATTATTCAGAATTATAAATTTAAAAAAATATTTGAAACCGTTGGGAAAAAAAATAATTTCCAAATAAAAATTTACTGGCGGTCGGTAAGGAAGTTTTCTTTAAATTAATTTATTAAAATATTTAATTTTATTCCCGATTTATTTTTCTTCACTATATTGAGAAAAATTCAAACATTAATTTACTAATATCATTAAATTTATCGTATTTTAATAGTCCTAAATAAAATTTTGTTGTCAAATAAAATATTTTTTACATTTCACAATTAAAAAAATTGATAATAATAATCATTAAAATCAATTTTCTTACATTAAAAAGATATCAATAAAATTATAATATTGTTTCTAATGGACTTGTGCAGTAAAATTTCACAAAACAAATTATTATAATAAATTTACGAGCTGTTCATTAATTTATGTCGATAAATTACCATCAGAGTATTTTCCTCAAGTCGGTAATTCATCTACTGTCGATAACATAGATCTCTACCAAAAATAATTGCTTTTATCTCTATATTATATTTACATATGTATATATATATATTTTGTTTGCTTTACATACATGAAGAATATTGCATAATCCAATATTCAATTACCTCAAGCGGTTAGTATGACTACATAAATTACAAAAAAAAAAAAAAAAAAAATATCGTCACAGGCACAATTAATTTAAATTAAATTCACTAGACCATGTAAATTTTAATGACCTCAATGTCGTGCCATAGTAATCTCATCAATTGTATGAATCAAATACACCCACATATGCATTATTATTATTACCATAAATACAAATAAATTACAAATATAATATAATAATAATAGATAAACATAACCTATCATATTCAATCATAAAAATAAAAAAATTCAATTCACATTATGACTTAATATAACAACAAATCACAATTTATAAATACATTATTCAATTATTATTATTATCATCATCATCATTATTGCTATTGTTATTATTATTGATATATGTGATCATGAAAATAATCGATGAAATATATTGATAATACAATATAATACCAACAGATGGCGAAACCGACTGATATATTACCTGTGTCTTATTTCCAAATGAACAACTCGGGATAAAAAAAAAAAGAAAAAAGAATTATCGAAAGCAAGTTCAACACATTGAACGTGAGAAAGAGATAGAAAAACAAGTCATCAAAGAAAGAAAATTTCTCTTTTCATAGTATATATAAACACGGCCAATGAAACTATACCATATAAATAAATACATATAATATAGTATATACTACCTTATACATATTTTTTATTCACTTCTTTACTACTCCCACTCCTCCGAAAAATCCGCCATGATTATACTGTCCCAAAATTCACGCAAAAAACAACACATTAACAACGTTTGAAATCTCGCGTTAATTTTGGGACACTCTTTACAAGTCCCCCATTTGTTTCAGTATATTTTTTTTTTTTATTTCAAAAACTCCGTGAAGAAACAGACCCACTCTCAGACACATTGACTAAATACATATGTATGTATGTGCATGAGGGGACCCAATGGCGTTTACATATGTATGTATATTTCGGTCCCCCCCACTCTTTTTATTATATACTCACAACATAATATACACTATGGTTGTTCAGCTCAAGAATTCCTGAGTGTGCCCCAGACCAAACGAGTGAGCGCGCCACGACGGTCAAACACTACGAAAATTGTTTGTAACGCGCGAGCGAGTTCAGCCGCGTTACGATTTATTTTTTTTTTTTTATTGATAATAAACTATTGAGTTTAATATTTGTTTGCATTATTTATTTGTAAGGATAATTTTTGTATTAAAGTTTATGATTAATAGATATAATTGATAATTTTTTTATTTTTCTTTTGGTTTTTTTTAAATTAAAACTTTTGTGTTATTACAGTGTGGCATTTGAATTTTTTTTTTTTTTTTAAATACTTCAGGATTTTATCGTGAACAAAGTGAGTAGATATATATTAATATTTAAACACTTTTAAATATGCATGAATAATTCTATTTATTATTTATTTAATTTTATATGTATATGATTATGAGTATATATGTATCAAATTTACCTGATGAGTTGCGACATTGCGATAGGAATATTATTATTATTATATGCATAAATGGTATCTTAATGATCTCTTTTAAATAATTATTGATGTATTTCAAAATTAAATTTATTAATTGATATTTTATTTTTATTATTTTGAAATATGAAATTTATGTTAATGTATTTATTTATTTATTTATTTGAGTTCATTTTGGATGTACGAAGGATTGTGTCGTCATCAAAATGGCTGACAAACCTCTGACTGTTTCCCCTCTCTTTATTTTATTCTGTAAATAATATTCTCTTCGACTCACCTTTTTACCCTTGATTTTCAATCAGGATTTTTCAATAACTCCCACGTGCAATTATTTCTGCATTTATTTTTTTTATTACCATAAATGTCTAGGGAGAAAAATGGTTTTCTGTTCTTGGTCTTATATGTCATATGATGATTTTCTATTGGAAAATGACAGATGCGTTTGCTTATGAATCTAATGCAGCTGGAAAATGTGTCAGAAATTTTTAAAGTCAATTATTGTATATAAAAATTAATACAAATGAACAAGTGTTTTTCAATAATAGTATTGCATTAAATTACAGCTAAATACACATTGAATTATTTTATAAACAATTAATAATATATTCCAATATTATTTAATATTTTTCTTAACACGAAATATAAATTACGCATTAATTATTCTTTAATTAAATACACAAATAATAAAAATATAATTATTTAATACAATTTTAAAGACTTTGTAATATTTTTTGGTTACATAAAATTGTTATTTATAAATTAAAAAAATATTATTTACAATAATTTTTGCTTTTATTATTTATTATTTGAAAAAGATACATTGTAAATAAAATATTTTAATATTCTATTTAAATTTAATTTTTCCTTCGACATCAAATATTAAATTGCATTCATTGGTTTATTTTATTTCTCGAATTTTTTGTTCATTTTATTTATTGATATGCAAAAGCAACTGATGACTATTCAGTGAAAAATACTACAATGTACAAATGCGCAATGGCGTGAGTTTACTGCGTGCAAACAGACACACGACTCAAGATAAATATTAATGTTTACTTATACATGAGCGTGCGCAAGACAATTTTTACGTTGGTCCACACTCACACAAATGTAACAATAAATGTTAATATTCATGCGTCACATATATGGCCTGGTATATTGCTACTTTTATGTACCAATATGCAGATACATACATATACATACATACATCCATATTTGTACATAAACTTTTCGAGCTCTCTTTATATTTACACGTGATTCAGGTGTGCATTTAAAGTATTAAAATAATTTTTCTCCTGCATCCCATTAATTCTCTATCTCTATATTATAATTCTCTCAATGTGAATTAATATTCTATAATTATTAAGAATAATAAAATTAATATTAAAATATATTTATCAAAATAAATTTAAAAAAAATTTTTTTTTCTTTTTTTTCATGTCTAAAATGTGATAAGAAAACTCTTGTAATATGAATAATTTATTTTATCTGTGGAATATTTAATGGCTTGAATTATTGGTAAATGAACATAACTTAAATTCCCAATGAATACTTTCATGATCGTGAATTTATTCAATATAAAGCACAAGTTATTGGCATGCAAGGATTAAAATTACACGCGGGAGTTTATTGTATATGAAAGAAGAGACTTTTATTTACTGGTTAAGGAAATATTTTTTACTGAGAATATCGACAAATTCATGAAATGATTTTTTATTATATATGTACTTGAAAGGATTATATATCGTTGATTTGCGTCGTATAAATATAAATGTATCCAATTGTATGTATGTGGATATATTACAAATGTGGATTTAAAAAAAATTCTTTTACGTTTTATGAATCGTACATTTGAATTAAATATTTATAAATGTGATGAACGTGAGGACACGTTTCATTGTTGTATTGATAAATTAATAATCTCACATAGATCTTTAATTCGGTGTATAAATAATAAAAAATAAAATAAAAATAAAATAGTAGATATTTTATATATAAAAAAAAAAACAATTTTACTTATGCGAATAATTATTTTGTTCTTTGAATAATTTTTTATCATTATTGAATAAATATTGTATATTTACTGTCATTGCATATGTGACAAATGATTGTATAAAAGAATTAATATTCATTAAAAAAAATGCGGAAAATGAATATATAAAGTGTGTAAACTCGATCTATTTTTATTTTTCTGCGATAAGTTTAGACTTTAAACCACAATGTATTTGATAAATGACTTTATCCGTCATGATAATGACAACGACAATGTGTCGTTGACAACATGGCTTAAACAAAAATTGTGTAATAATATATAATATAAAAAAAAATATAATTAATTAAAAAAAGATTGTGGTGTAAATATTTAATCATTAAAAAGTTTATAATTATTCTTTGATATAAAAATGATTAATAAAAATTCATCAATGAATTTATCGTGAATAAAAATATTTTATAAAATGATTCGTGGAATAATTATGACCACACTAATTTATAATAACTGATAAAATTGAATAGGAAAATTGTATTGAATGTTATCGGAATTGTAACCCTCAGTTGATGACTCAATTGAAAAAAAAAAAAAAAAGAAATATATGTGAGTGTACTTGTATCTATAATATGCGCCTCTTATCGTGATATTTATGAAGGAAATATTCATGAAATAATAAACATAAATTATTTATAGAGAAAAAAAAATTATAAATGAGGGAAAATATAAATGGCAGTATCTTTAAATTTAATGCAAAATAAATATAAGTGATCAGCAAGTACAAATACCTTTTTCGCTTTGTTATATTCATATATATACATATATGTATCAGTATATATATATAAAAAAATATATATTATATATACATGTGTGTATGTGAACAAATATAAATGATAAGCCAACGTCATGATATCACTATCTTTTGCGATAAAACGAGGGAAGCAAATGAATTGTGTATGTTCATGTGAATCGAGGCCGATGTAAGAACGCGATTTTTTTTTACAACTTATATTCAAACTCTTACTAAAAAAATAATAAAGCAACGTGCAAGTGTTTTATTCAGATGACTCTGTAAGTAAAAGTAAAATGAAAATAAAAAAAAAAAAATATTGTAAAAATATTTCACCTGTTGCTTTCTATTGCGCAAAAAAAAAAAAAAAATTGAAATTCAATCAAAATCATTTCCTGCAAACGATTGCAAATTTTATTATAGCCTAGTTGATTGAAAAATAAAAAAGAAAGTTCATATTTGATATTAAAACAACAGTGATTAATTTTTTTTATATTTATTTTCTTCTCACAAAGAAAAGAATTTATATATTTTAGAATTTACTTATAAAAATACGGCAAGATCATAAATAGTCAATCAGGTAGCTCAAAAAATTTATCTATACACACACGTATACATATAAATGTGTATTTAAGTGCGTGTGCGGTCCAGTCAAAGTGCCGAAAGGGCCTCGAAAAATTCTCTCCATAAGTAAAATGCTCAGTTGTAGCGTGAATTTGGATTTCTGGAATTCAAGACGAACGACGACGTATAGTATTATCTTTGTACACCTGCTTGTTCCATTCGTTTGCTGCGATGGCATCAGCAAGGTAAAATGCATCGCCGCGCAGTCAGCATCAAACATATACAGACACATACACATATATTCATCTATATAAACACGAAGATATAATATATTGCCACGAGGAAATTGGTGGAACAAAGACAGGACCGAAACTCACCCTGAGTTTATTTCACTCTCTTTCTACCTTGTTTCTCCCATGTCCCGCAACA
>JAQQBS010000003.1:8302168-8334369 GCA_030347275.1 Microctonus aethiopoides | reverse complement strand
TTCAACTGTAAACTGAACGAGAGAGGAAGGAGCAAACTCGAATGGAATTCAACACATCGTGCACAGCTGGTCAATGGTTATTGGTATTACATCGGGAGAATTATTTTATTCCCTTTTATATAGTGGGAAAAAGACAAAGAAAAAATTGGAAACAGGCCGAATATAAAGTATTATTTATTTTATAAAAATATTTTTTTATTTCTTTATATTATTTGGTAATTTATTAATTAATCAGGTCGTTGTTGATTTTATGAGCAAAAAAAAAAAATTATTGAATTATCAATGTACTTTGTTACAATACCTGTTTATGTATACGTGTGGAATATATATGAAGAGATCGATAACATGATAAATCTTCAAGTCTGAAGAGTCAATATCTATCATATAAATATATACTGATAATAACGGCGCCTATAAATGCAACTTAGTTGATAATATATTTATAATAAATGTTCTCTTTGTGTCAGCCATCGAAGGACATAAAGAAAAAGTCTATATTGAATATTATTTATTAGAATATTTAATACAATAATTTATTTGTTTTATTGAAATAATTATTTGTAGAATTTGCGTGTGAATAATTAATGATTTTTTATTTTTGTATTTTATTTATTTTGCAGAATGAAGCGACACGGTAGACCAGCCTTGCTACTGCCGTTGTCATTGTTGGTATTAGCAACGTGTATAAATGCACTGACAATTTTGCCAGACTCATTGGCAAAGGAAGTGAAGAAGAATGAGACCACCTCAAAGTCATTCAATACCGTAGTGAAATTTGAGCCATTAATATCTACCACAACTGTTGCTGTTCAGCCATTGATTAATCTATCGGAAGTAAATGAGGATGTCGATCACAAAAGCCATAAGGTGACTGTACGCCCTCATGTATCATCAATAAAAATTGATGATAACAAAACGAAATTAGGTCCAGATCCAAATGAAAATCGTATGAGTGAAATTCTTGCTAAAGCAAATGAAAAAATACCAAGCAAAGAATTACCAACATTGGCACAGCCTTTTGTCAATCCAAAAAATGTTATTATGCAAGAGCTCAATACATTGGATGGAAGTGAATCATCAAACGAGGTAAGAAAAAAATTGAAAGAAAAAAAAAATTAATTAGATTGAAAATAGTTTGGAATAATATTTTGGAATTTTATAGAAAATTCAGGATGAAGTGGCAAAGGTGATTAAGGCACAAGCACAAAGACCGCAATCTAAGCAACGAATGAGTTTAACAACATCTTCATCAATTATTCCATCATCAGTAAAATTAGGAAATCCATTAAGAAATCGTGCAATGAAAGATCTTTTATTGGCTGAAGCTGGCGCGGCTTATGATGATGATCAAGATGAGGATGATGAGGATGACGAGGATGCTGAAGATGATGACGAAGACGATGATGATGATGATGATGATGACGATAATTATGATGAAGATGATACTGATGATGAAGAAGTAATGTTAAATTGTCCTGATTATTGCAAATGCATTGGACAATATGCTGCAGCCACAACAGCTAGGTACAAATAAATTCCTATTAAATTATATCATTGAGTTATTTATATAATTTATTATAATTAATTTCTCTATCTTGATTTATACATTTGATATTAATGACATGACTATTTGACATTTAATAGATGCAGCAAACTGATTGATAAACAATCCTTCGGTCCAAGTATCGCCCACTTGGTAATTGAAAATGCTGGTGATATCACACTCGGCCCACATGAATTACATTCTCATGGTCTTGATCATCTCGAATCAATAACAATTGTCAACACTAAAATATCAAAGATTGATCGTACGGCATTTGATGGGATTAAATATTTATACGCCGTTAATTTAACTAATAATGGATTACTTGATATTCATCCAGATACATTTCAAAATAATACACAATTAAGTTTATTGACAGTTTCCAGTCCAGTATTTGATAAACGTTCGGAAAATTTAGTGGAAAATTATTTATTCAATGTGCCAAGTCTTACTGAGCTTGATTTCTCTGGAAATTATTATCCCAATTGGTCAAAATTATCATTCACTAAAATGCCAAATTTAGCATATTTAAATTTACATAAAAATCGTTTATTCAACGTGGATAAAGCTATGTTTGCTCCATTGAAATCACTTGTTGAACTTGATTTATCAGATACATATTTAACTGAAGTGCCAAAGGACTTTTTGGATGGAATTAGTCTTGAAACATTAAAAATTGCTGGCAATGGTTTAACAACATTAGCTAATATTAGTTCTGATGAATTGAATGTACTTGATGCATCAAGAAATGAAATTAATATTATTGCCAAGGATGATTTACTTGGTGTAAAGGCTTTAGAGCAACTTGTTATAACTGATAATCGATTGAAACGAATTCATCAACATGCATTTGCACGTTTAAATCAACTTGATCATTTAGACATCAGCAATAATAACCTTGGATTATTAACCGAACATCATTTACGTAATAATCCACGATTACAAGTATTATTGATGAATAATAATCCAGAACTCGGTATATTGCCAGTATTTCAATTAAATGGATTTGATTATAATAGATACAGCATTTATCGTTTTGAATGTGCAAATTGTGGCTTAAAAACAATTCTCAATGATACATTCAATGCAATGTCAGCATTGACACAATTAAATTTAGCAAGAAATCGTTTGAAATCATTGCCACTCGATCTTTTTAAATCATTAACCTCACTTCGACTGCTTGATCTCTCAGATAATTTAATATCAATTATTCCAAGCAATATGTTACATGGAGCTTTAGGATTAACAAAACTCAATATCGCTGGTAATCCATTATTTACTTTACAAATTACGCCATTCTTACAAACACCCGATTTAACGCGTCTTGATGCAAGTCGATGTCAATTACGAAGAATTTGGAGCGAAGCACGTCAACCACTCAAATCACTCCGGTAATTTATTTTATTTATCATTTTTCCAATTATATATATATTATTTATTATTATACAAATTGTATTTAAATATTTATTTGATTTATATAGCTTTTTGTCAGTTCATGGAAATGAACTGGAACGCATTACAGTCGAGGAATTGAAGGCAATGCCAAGATTAGCTGGTTTAGATGCTCGTGGCAATCCAATGAGTTGTGATACTGATTTAAGTGGTGCTATTCAATGGTTATCATCGCACGGTGTAATGCCAACGGAAATTGTTCGTTCACTAAACTATCAAGACGCTGAATATAATGTTAAATATGAAACTATAAGTCAATGGAGCGATCTTGAAAAATTAATTTGTGAGAATGATTACGATGGTCCACCAGCAAGACCACTTCCACGTAAACCACCAACAACATCATCGCCATCAGCCTCTTTTGACGATGATAATGATGAAGACGATGATGATAATAATGACGATACAATAAATACGGTAAATAAAATTTAATTTAATAAATAAATTTCAATTAATAATTATTTATATTGAAAATTTTTTGATTTATAATTTTTTTTTTTCAATTACAGATCAATCATGGAACACGTTTCTTTGATAAAAATGATAAAATTTGGTTGGAATTGGATAAAGATGATGATTATGAAGATTATACATTGACAAGTCAAAAAGTTTATCATCATTGGTATAATAGTACAGTAATATTGTCAATATTCACTGTTGTAATGGCTACAATAGCTATTATTATAGTAATAATTCAATTCGCACGTCATATGGCTAATCGTAAAGGTGGTCCTGTTATTAGACCACCGATGATTCTTCGTCAAGGTTTAGTAGACAATAAAAATTGTGGTTTAGTTTATAAACCACTTCAAGAAGAAATTGCTACACCACATATGCCGAAACGCGGTAGCTTTTATTCAAGTAGTACTTTCCACTATGACAAGATTGTGCCTGAAAGCGTTTAAATCAATTAATTATAAATTATTTCAATGAATTTATAAAATTGAAATAATAATGCTAAGAGAAATCGAACGAAAATAATTTTACGGAGTATTAATTAGCACTTGAATTCATTCTTATATTATTAATATTATTATTTACTTAAAAAATATTAATTTTGTCATTGAATCGGTTGTAAATTAATTTATTTAATAACCAATTCTGTTATTTTTATTCTTATTTTTTTTTTTCTATCAAAAGTGAACGATCGGAAAACATTAAATTTATATTTTACATATATTTTGTTTTTATTTTTAGAAGATTGTTGAGTGAATGAACGGAAACAGGAATTTCGAGTGTAAGATCCGGGTGATAGTAAAATTGATTTGACAAAAAATATTTTGTTTAGCTTTTTTGTATCTTTTCGAGGTCAGGTAAATTGATATGAAATATGAATATGCTAATTGTATTTTCTACGTGAAGAAATATTATAATGAGAAAGACTTATAATCACGTAACACAGTGAATTGATTTCTGAGAGACTTTATTGCAACTATCGTAATTATTTTTGTTAGAGCCGCGCTAAAAAACAAAAAGAAAAAACAAAACAAAAATTAAGAGAACCAATAAATATGCTTATAATATTTTATCATAAACATTTGCTTTAATTTACTCGCTGTAAATAATATGTATAACAATTCTAATAAAATATATATAAAAATATATATATATTAAACAAAAATTTATATTAAAATATAATTTGGAATTAATTTTTCTTTTGCGTATATATTTTTTTTCAATGCGTTGATGAAATCATAATTAATAATTTTTTATTGAGATGATCGTCGTGGTACAAAGAAGCAGATGACATCAGCTGTAAAAAATTTTGGAGTTTTTTGTTTCATAAATCAAATCGACACTTAAAAAGTTATTGGATTTTTTTTTTTTTTTTTTGAGATTATCAAATTGAGAACAGTCCAAACTAAATTCCAAAACGAAGAATGAAATCAATAATAAAAATCTGGCTGAAATCTTGCGTGATCTCCAAAGTATTATTTCAATGCAAACATGACATCATAAAAAGAGAAATGTGTTAAATATAATATACGAGAGAGTTCAGTAATCCACTTTAAATGGAGGGAGTTGATAACTTGTCTGACGAGCTGAAACATTGAATGCATATAAAGTCCAGTACAACACTCACACATGTGGACATCAAGTGTTCAACAAGATAAAGAAAAGCTTTTTGTATTATAAATAATAACGTCACAATGTTATCACGAAACCGTGTCATTGATCTACTTCAAATAATATCATCTCAATCGTGAGTAATAATGGATAAATATTTTTTTTTATTCATTTCATATTTATTTCTGTACGAAAAATTTACATAAATTAAATAATTGATCATCAATTAAATCCTATTAATAAATTTCAAAGTCCAGACTTATAGACATTTTAATTTCAATTTTACAATCAATATCCAAATTTAAATTACAAGAAAAAATGTAATGAAATATTTATCTATTATTTTATATAATTATTCTCACATTTGTAGATGTCGATGTCCAGCACATGGTAATCCAGGTCACGGAATTCGTACTCCCAATCAAAAAACATCAAGCAATGCATCAACATTAAAAGAATACGCTTTTGAAGTAATAAAAAAAATTTTTATTAAATATAAATTTTATATTTTTTAAATCTTTGATTTATTCATCTATTTATTTATTTAATCATATTACAGATGGCTAGTTCAACTGTACGTTATGGCGTGGGTGTAACCCGAGAATTGGGAATGGATTTGCAGAATTTAGGGGTAAAAAAAACATGTTTAATGACCGATGCCAATTTGTCTGGTTTAGCCCCAGTGAAAACTGCAATTGAAAGTTTGGCAAAGCACAAAATAAATTTCGATATTTACAATGAAGTTCATGTGGAACCAACGGAATCAAGTCTTCAACATGCAATTAAATATGCAAAAGCTGGAAATTATGATTCATTCATTGCAATTGGTGGTGGATCTGTGATGGATACATGCAAAGCAGCAAATCTCTATCTCAGCGATCCATCAGCTGAATTTCTAGACTATGTCAATGCACCAATTGGAAAAGCTAAACCAGTTTTAGTTCAATTAAAACCACTGATTGCAGTACCAACAACTTCTGGAACTGGATCAGAAACAACTGGTGTTTCAATATTTGATTATCGACCATTAAAAGCTAAGACAGGAATTGCCAATCGTGCATTAAGACCAACTCTTGGTATCATTGATCCACTTCATACACTGACTTTACCTGAAAGAGTTTGTGTTTATTCAGGTTTTGATGTTTTATGCCATGCTCTGGAGTCTTTCACTGCAATACCATACACCGAACGAACACCATGTCCAATAAATCCAATATTACGTCCAGCATATCAAGGAAGTAATCCAATAAGTGATGTTTGGGCGAGATATGCATTGACAGTAATGCAAAAATATTTTAAACGAGCTGTTTATCATCCAGATGATCTTGAAGCACGAAGTAATATGCATTTAGCTAGCACCATGGCTGGTGTTGGCTTTGGTAATGCTGGTGTTCATTTGTGTCATGGATTGTCTTATCCAATCAGTGGAAATGCACCAAGTAATTTTTATCCAAAGGTGGAAATTTAATATTTTCACATTAAAATAATAAATATATTAAATATTTAATGTGTTGATTAATTCTATTATTATATTTATTAATAAATAAATTTATTTTGTTTATAGGGATATGGTAGAGATCATGCAATTGTGCCTCATGGTTTGTCAGTGGTGATTTCTGCGCCAGCTGTTTTTGCTTTCACTGGCAATGCCTGTCCAGAAAGACATCTTGAGGCTGCTAAATTATTGGGTGCTGATATTAGTAATGCAAAACGTTCAGATGCTGGGAAAATTCTTGCTGATGTTGTGAGGGATTATATGAGAGTGATGAAGATTGAAAATGGTCTTGGTGAAATTGGATTTAAAAAAGAAGATATTCCTACACTTGTCAGTGGAACTTTACCTCAGGTAATTAAATATACAAGGAATAATTGTACAGATGCATCTGCGTTTATTTTTAATTAAATAGAGTAATTCTATTATGGATTAAATTTAATTTAAAGAATGATAAATAAATATAAATATTTTAACAATTGTAGGAACGTATTACGAAGTTGGCACCACGTGAACAGAGTGAAGAGGATTTAGCACAATTATTTGAACGTTCATTTGAAATTTATTAACTGTAAAATATATCAATAAATTTTTATAATATTAATATATATAAGTATATAATTGTTTGTTTTCTGTATTAATTACAAAAATAATTTTATTCATTGATCAGCTATTAATATTTGATTTATAAAATTATTATCTTACAGGATATTTGTATATGTGTAAATAAAAGAAAAAAAATAATTGAATGCAGCTTTCGCTTAATAAATCAATTAATTTTTTTTTTTTTATTACATCATGAACTGCAAAATATAATTTTATAATCATAGTCTGTCTCGTTTCAATCAACAAAATAAATGTTGCCGGCAACATTTTTTAATAAATTCAATTTTTTTTTTTTCAGAAAACAAAATACTCACTAATAAATATTTTGAAAACGCAACATTTTCACAATCAAAATAACAATGTACACCAACACTTGCGCATGCATTAAATATTACAATTATATATAAATTATAATTTTTTTTCTTTTTGTATAAACATTATCAACTGAAGCACTTGAGAAGATTCACAGCCAATCGCCGACCTCTTTTATTAAACAAAACATATGGATGAGAACTACCAGACACCATTCTCGCATCAATTTGAAAGTAATCATAAATTACGTCGTAATTCGGATTTGTGTAATTATTAAAAAAATCAATTAATCCACAATGTTTCTGAATACTTAATTGACGTATCGCATTATTATATGCATGAATATTTACGATAGTGTTCGTGTAATTATAAATGCCAATATTGGCTAATGGCGGAATTGTGCAAATATTTATTGCATTATTAGAAAATGAGAATCGAGTTTGAAGAATTTTTATCAAATCTTCCAAGTCATCTGCGATATCATCACCAGAGCGTCCCTATATAAAATGAAATACGAAATATAAATACAAAACAATTTATTGTTCAATATTATTTAAAGAAATTATTTAATTGCGATGGTAAATTTTATTTTTTATAATTACTCTATAGATATCTTCAGCTCCGAGCATGATGGTGACTTTGTTGGACAATGATTCAACGGTTTGTAATTTTTTGATTGCTCCACGAACAGTGAGTCCAGATATACAAAGCCCACATTGAAGTGGACCTAAATCTATAAACAAAAAAGACAAAAATAAATGAAATAAATATTGGTTTGAATAAATTTCTAATAATAATATTGAAATGAAAATAAATTTTACGTTGTTTACGCCAAATTGGTCGCTTCAAATTGCGAATTGCCAATTGTAAAAAAAAGTCATCACCAATCAATTGATTGCCATGACACAGCGGTGTATGAACTATATTCTGAAAATAAAATAGACACATTATATTTATTTATATTAATTGATTTTTTTAGTAAAAAATTATATATATTTACAATATTTTTTGGTGGACTGCAAATTTTGATTGGTCCTCTAACTTCTTCATATGAATCACTCAATGCATCGCTGTCGTCGCCTGAAAAAAGGAACGAAGAATTTTAAGTAATTACGAAAAAAAGAAATATTTAAATTAAATTATAATTGCTACAATTTACCTGTGGAATATTCAGCGCCTGAATGATTTCTTGTTTTTGGAATTCGACGATTTACAGTTTTTTTCATTTTTGTTCTTCTCTCCAGTGGCTTCTGTAAAAAAGTCAAAATATTAAATGATTACAATTTTTATAATTACAACAACAAATCAATGTTTATTTATTCTTTTAAAAATATTAATTTTACCGCATTATTATGTCGTGTGATTGGATCCTTTTGTTTTTCCACCAGATTAACAATGTGTCGCAAATTAATATTGTCCTTCAAAATATAGACAACGTTTCCATTTTTATTTCGATGAGTGCTTATTTGTTTGACATGCCGCATGAAATCATACATGGAGGAAAATCCCAATGACAAAAATGGAATATCCCTCATTGTTTGTCTATAAAACTCCGCTAGAATAAAAATAAATTACAATAATTAAAATAATTACAAATTACAAAAATAAAATAAAAAATATACTTACTATTTAATTCATCGATGGGAATCCCACCTTTATTACTTGCGATCAACGCACGTAAAATAGTTTCCACTTCATCTTTATCCATTTTTTATTTTTATAATAATTTGAAATTATTTAAAAAAAATATTTGTATATTTTATATCGCTAATACTTTGTGTAATATAAATTAAACTTGTAACTCATGTGCACTCTTAGGATCTGGGACGACTAATGGTGATTATTTCCTGGGTCTTACATGAAGAAGTCAAGAATTATTGCTGGCATGTTCAAAAATATATTATGGAAGGGATGATGCGATGTCCAATGATAATAGCTAATAATATATTTTAGATTAATTACCAAACATATTATACAAACACTTTTCAAAATATTGTAGGTATTTTCAGTTCTTATTATAGTAATGAAGAAAAAAAAAATTCCAAAACATTTGAACGTTTATTTGTTCTTTGACAGAAATAATATTTGCATTTATACATCAAAGATACTCTCAATTGTGTCCACAAATTTATATCCACACATATATAATACAACCAACGAAAATTGGAATCACATACTCGCCAGTATTCTAGACAAAGAACGAACAAAAAAAAAACGAAATGTTGATAGTAGGAATTAATGGATTTGGTCGAATAGGAAGAATGTGTTTACGTGCCTGCCTTGAGCAAGGAATTGATGTAAAATAACAACATTTATTTCGAATAAATATATTTATTAATATATTATTTCAAGATTTCGACTTGTAAAAATTATTTTTCATTATTGATTTTAGGTTAAACTCGTCAATGATCCATTTATACCAACTGATTATATGATTTATTTATTTAAATATGATTCAACTCATGGGACCTATCCCTATTTTATGGAATGTGAAAAAGGGGTTATAATTATTGGAGGTATTACTGCCATCTTGTATAATAAAATAAAAAACAAAAACTAATTACTAAATATTTAATAATATAAAATTAAATTTGTTCTCAATGCAGACAAAAGAATTGCCACATCGCAGGAAAAAAATCCATCAGATATACCATGGGGACATCATAATATAAAATATGTCATTGAATCAACTGGAGTATTTACAAATGTAGAAAAAGCCTCGGTAAGAATTAAAATTAATGTAGAAAATAAAGAAGAAGATTAATTTATTTTTTATCATTCCAGTTACATTTTGATGGTGGTGCAAAACACGTTGTAATAACAGCACCATCAGTAGATGCACCAATGTATGTTTATGGTGTAAATCATAAGGATTATAAATCCCAAAAAGGTTCAGTAATATCAGCAGCATCATGTACTGCTAATTGTGCAGCGCCAATTGTCAAAATAATGAATGATAATTTTGAAATTATTGAAGCAATGATAACAAGTATTCATGCAACAACTGCTGCTCAAAAAACAGTGGATGGACCCACTGGAAAGGCAAGTTAAAATTACCTCCCACGTAGTTAAATGTTATTTATAAACATACAATTTATGCAGAATATAATATAATGAGACATCGTGTGAGGTCTAATTAATTTTCTCCAATTCTTTCATTATATATTTATTTATTTGACATATGCATTGCAGTTGTGGCGAGATGGTCGTGGATGTCTTCAAAATATTATTCCCACATCGACAAGTGCTGCTAAATGTTTATCAAATTTAATTCCACAATTGAAAGATAATATATCAGCTATTGCATTTCGTGTTCCTGTGCCCAATGTTTCACTATGTGACATGACATTCAAGTAAATAACTATAAAGAAAATGAATTAAGTAATTAAATTAGTTTGATAGAGTCAAGTAATGAATTAATGATATTTTATTTTATTATTTTTAGAGTAAATAAACCAGCGAGTTATGAGGATATAAAAATAGCCATGAAAAATGCATCGGAAAATGAATTAGCTGGAATACTTCATTACACTGAAGACGATGTTGTATCATCAGATTTTAATCATACAAAATATTCTTGTATTTTCGATGCTAAATCTGGCATACCACAAACAAATACTTTTATTAAAATAATTGCATGGTATGACAATGAATATGGATACGCGAATAGAATTGTTGATTTGATAAAATATATGGATGATGTAGAGTCTGGAAGAGGTTATGTTCCGGAAAGTATATCCAATGAACAAAAAAACGAAGCTTTATAATTTATAATTTATTTTTTATTTAGTATTTATTGTAAATAATTTATTTTTATACATATATATTACGTCGTCTTATTGAAATAAAGTAAAATATTTTAAAAATCGCGCTTTTGTTAAGTTGAAAGTTAATTATTGGTTAGGAAGACATCACGTGAGTTTGCCGGAGTTGAACGAGATTTCAACCAATAGCATTCATCGTGTTACAGCGCACACGCGAGCACGTAGCCATTTATATATTAGCAGTGTGTTTGCCCTTCAAACGACACTATTTCCGTAGTTATCAAAGTGATCACCGGTTGTTACATCTTCTTACGTAAGTATTTAATAAACTAACGCTTAAATTTTAATATATTCAAATCATTTAATCATATTCTTCAATTAAAATTCATCACCTCATTATTAATCATTAAATTTATCACAATACTTGTGTCATTATTCAAATTAATACTGCAATAAAATAATGATGTAAAGAAAAAAAAATGTCAAAGAAATTTCGAGAAAGTTCAAGGGTGAAAAAAAGGATCAAATAATTCATTCTTAAATGTCGGATAAAGTCATTAATAAATTTAATAAAAAATATTTTTAATAGATTTATTTTATAAAAATATTTGGCAGTTTAATAAAAACTTGAGTTGAAGGAATAAAATGAAAAATTAATTTTTTTAGGGGAGTTTTGACGACATTTATTTTTTGAGAACGTGGTCGAGGTCACAAATTTTTCATCTTGAGGCCAGAGTGAAAGAAAAATAGTTGAATGGATTTTTTTTTATTTGCTGGCACGTACGAATGGCATAGTTTAGTTTTTCGAGGACACATTGCGAAAAAATTCACTGATTGATATAAATAATAATAATAATAATCATTAACAAAGATTGCATTGTTATAAATTACCGTTAGATAATAATAGAATATAATTTTTATTCATTTATTACAACCGGTGAATTTTTTTTTTTAAAATAGATAAATTGATTTTATGTGAATGTAAAAAAAAATTTCAAGGGCGTGGTAATAAGTAATTTATTTATTTATATATTGTTATATCGAATAATGTTACGTGATCGTACGATATTGGGTTTTGTAAATTACGTATTATCCAACGTGACATGCTCAACGCATTATCGATCCGAAATTTTTTAGGCCTGCGTAGTTGCTGCCATTTTCTGCAAATGATGAACTTTCATTCCAATGTTAAATTTCTCATTCTAACCTTGACTGACCTCTAATTTTATCAATGAAGATAGTTATAATAATTAGTTGATTTTAATTTTTTTAAATCATAATTACAGTTAGAAAATTATTATAAAATATATTATTGTTTGATTGCAGTTAAATTAACAAAACTCAATCATCATGAGCAAAATTGGAATTAACGGTTTTGGACGTATTGGACGTCTTGTCCTCAGAGCATCTTTGGAACGTGGTGGAGAGGTAAGATAAATTTTTTTTTTAATATAAATTAAAGATATCTTGAAATATTTATTTGAAAAAAAAAAGAAAAAAGATTTTAATTTAATATTTTATAATTTTCCCAGGTCGTTGCTATCAATGATCCATTCATCACTGCTGACTACATGGTGTATTTGTTCAAATACGATTCAACCCATGGTAAATTCAAGGGCGAAGTGAAAGCTGATGGCAATAATTTGGTTGTCAATGGCAAGACAATTACTGTATTCAGTGAACGTGACCCAAAAACTATTCCATGGGCCAAGGCCGGTGCTGAATATATTGTTGAATCCACTGGTGTATTCACAACCATTGAAAAAGCTTCAGTAAGTTCATTGAATTATACTAATTCAATGCCAATGTCAATTTAAATATCAAATTAATTATTAATTAATCTGATGATTTATTATCATTTTTTTATTTATTTTTTTTTCTAGGCTCATTTGGAAGGTGGTGCCAAGAAAGTCATCATCTCAGCTCCATCAGCTGATGCACCAATGTTTGTCGTTGGTGTTAATCTTGATGCTTACGATCCAAGCTACAAAGTTGTGTCAAATGCTTCCTGCACAACCAATTGTCTCGCTCCACTCGCTAAAGTCATTCATGATAACTTCGAAATCGTTGAAGGTCTCATGACAACAGTTCATGCAACAACTGCAACTCAAAAAACTGTTGATGGACCATCAGGAAAGGTTAGAATTAATTTTATTTTCGATTTTTTAATATTATTTCATGGATAAATGAGATAAAATAATTGTTAATATTTTTTATTTAATAATTTTTAATCTACAGTTATGGCGTGATGGACGTGGAGCTGCCCAGAATATCATTCCAGCTGCAACTGGTGCTGCTAAAGCCGTTGGCAAAGTTATTCCTGCTTTGAATGGAAAATTGACTGGTATGGCTTTCCGTGTTCCAGTTGCCAATGTATCAGTCGTTGACTTGACTGTACGTCTTGGAAAACCCGCAACTTATGACGCAATCAAAGCTAAAGTTAAGGAAGCTGCGACATCTGGTCCATTGGCTGGAATCCTTGCTTATACTGAAGACGATGTTGTGTCATCTGATTTTATTGGTGATAATCATTCAAGCATTTTTGATGCTAAAGCTGGAATCCCATTGAATGATCAATTTGTCAAACTTATTTCATGGTACGACAATGAATTTGGTTATTCAAGCCGTGTCATTGATCTCATCAAGTTTATGCAAACTAAAGATCAATAAACAAACAATAAATCAGATGGGTGAAAAAAAACTCATCGTTGAAAACGTGTTGCGATTATTTATTTCATTAATTTGACTAGGGGAAAAAAAACTGGTATTTAAAATCTTGAAATCAATGCAACATTGTTAAAAAAGTATTTTATGCTTCAGGGCAATGTTTTCCTGGTGTTTATTAATTATGAAGAGGGAGAATAATTAAAGGACAAATAAAAATAGAATTGTAAAGCATGATTTAAAAGCGTTGAATTTTCAATTTCATAGACGCAGTTATTATATGAACGTCAAAATTATAATTATTTTGATGTATCTGCGAAATTTAAAGAGATTATAGTAATTATTGATTAATGTAATAATAATAACTGTTAACAATAATTGTTCTTTCATTTATCATCATTTGTCTTCATTGATTGTACAATTGCTTTTCATTTGAAACATAACCTCAATGTTATAAATAAATAAACGTTAGAAAGCGTCCAGAAATAGAATTAAACACTGTTTAATTATTTTTTTCATTCATAAACTATCAAGTTTTTGTTTTTTTTTTTTTATTTATTTCCAACCAATAATATATTGGACAATTATACTTTAATTAATAAGGAATAATAGATTATACATAGCACTTTCATATATATGATTTATTTTTTTTTTATTATTACTCATGGCCAGCAGAAGAAAATTTTTATTCTTGTAGATAATCAGTTTCAACCATTTATAAAAGGTTGATTCTATAATTAGAATTAATAATAAATGTGCCAGCGAAAATTAATTCATATTCGTATTTTTATGGCACAGGATATATTTTATTTTAATTTAGTATCTTTGCGAATTTTATTTATTTATTATCACACAGTTGAATGAGACACGAGCAGACTCCCTGAGCCTTTTGATAACAATGGCCCATTTAATTTTATACATATATATATATTTATATATAATTTTATTTAATTATTCATCCGAATTCGGATATAATGAGCGATTGGGTAATCTGTCCCACATCAGAAGCTATACATATTTAATTTTTTTATTAATCATAAACCACATTTGCACATTTTTTTTCTCTAACACATATATGTACAGATACATCTGAACTATCACATGAAATTTAATATTTTGTTTTTAGAGAAAAAAGAATTTATAACTTTCAACTTTGAATTTATGAACAAATTAATTATCGATTATTTTTACGCACATTTGATATTTTTTCTTTTTTGCAAGAGAAAGATAAATTTAATGACAATAAGAAAATAGATTTCCTGCTTTAATTAATAAAACTAATTGATAATGTGAAACATTTTTTTCTTTCTCCAATATATTTAACGCACTTATTGAATAATTAACTGATCAATTAATTATTTAATTACATATACAACATCATTATATTTGATGAATAAATTAGTCTTATTTTCTTCCTGTCTAGGTGAATGATCATCACCGAAATTAATAAAAGCAAAAAAATACGTACAGAGACAAGGATGCAAAACGTATATAAGTATGAAATAATATTATTTAAATGATTTTATAATTAAAATGGTGACCAGAGCTATAAATTGTAAAGAAAAATTAAATAAGAGAAAACAATATCCAGAAATTAATCTAATAAAACAAAAAAAAAAAACCTTTACACATGGAGCAGATAACAATAATGAGAAACGAATTTTATATAAGTGAAATATTAATCAAAAAATAAGAATTGATAATATTGAATATTTAAAATTGAATTTTTTTTTTTACGATGTTCGAATGCATTGACGAAAAAACATAACTTCAGCAATAGTGTGAATCAATGATAGTAATGAAACACAGGATCAAGTTATGAGAAGTAATTTAGCTCGTAAATTAATACGTTCTTGTAGTGCACCAGCTAATTCGCGAGTTAATTCTTCACATATTAATCGTAATTCTGCATTTTTTTCACGTAACTCTTGTAATGTTAATTTCTTTCCATCATCAGTGTCGTCTTTTCCATTATCATCGTCACCCTCGCCACGTTCTGCAAACAGACAAAGAAATAAATTTGAAGTCACTGAAGTGAAAAATAAAAAAAAAAAAAAGTTTTTTTGTTGAAAATAAGTGAAATAATTAATTACTCAGACTGGGCTTTCTATAAATATGAAAAGCACCACAAACACCAGCGAATTGTTGTGATTGATTAGCGCCACTGCTGCCAGTATCAACGGTAACATTTTCATCATCCTTCGGTGAGGAAAATAGAGAAAAATCTGCGACAAAACCTTGACTGTCACTCAATGTACGTTGTTCATCGCATTCGCTTCGTTGTCCAACCAATTTTCGCGGTGAACTCTGTGAGAAAGAATAAAAATACAACACACATAAAAATCAAGAAGTTTACTTTAGTTTTGAATAAAATATAAAACTTACAACTCCGGGTGAAACTCGTGGCGGCACTGAGGGTGGTGCACCAAGAAAATTCTGTCCATTTTTAGCTGCAATAATGTGAATACAAAAGCAAATTATAAATAATTAATAAAAGTAAAAATAAAATCAGCAAATGAAATATAAGTTTAAATAAATACCTAATTTATTAAGATCAAGACTAGAGCTTCGTGTGTGTGTCCGATATGGTCTCGGTGGTGGTGGCGGTGGTGGTTCTTTTTTCGGAGTAACAATCAAACAATCATCATTATTAATTGACAATGATTTTTTAGTTTGTGGCCTGGGTACAAGTGCCACAGTGGAATGTTGAAGATCATTATCAACTAATGCTGTAATACTTCCATTATTGCCATTATTAGCAGTTGACGCTAAAATCGCTGCCTCTGGTGTCAATCTCAGTGGCACTGGATGTAAAATTTTAGGATCACGTTCAACTGCAGCTTTTTGAAAATCAAAATTAACTGGTTTTGGTCCTGGACTTGTCAACGAACCATTTGTACCAGTTGGTGAATCAACAAATTTTGTCCATTCTTTATTTTTTTCATGATTTTTACGTGAATTCGGTGAACTCTGTCCACTAACTGTAGATACAACTGCTGTAGCAGTTGTCGTTGATGATGTAGATGATGATTGATTTGGTGGAGTTGGTGGTGGCGGTGGTGGTTGTGGTGGCGATGGTGCAACAGCAATTGTCGTTACTGTTGTTGGTAGTGTTAAATGAAATCCAAGACATGGTGGTAATACATCCGGTAATGGAACATGATTGCGTCGTAAAACAACTAAATGCATTGCGACATAAAATTCTTGCAAACTCAATGCACCATCGCGTGTTACATCCGCTAATTGCCAAATGCGTCTGAGTTCAGCTACAGGTAAACGTGATTTTTCAAAGAATGTTCTTGCGACATGACCAGCTAATAAACCTTCGGGATCAGGTTGTAAACGCGCAAATTGTGCAGCATAATAATCGCGTTGTTCATCGCTAATAATCCAAACTTCTTCTGGTGGAAAACTTGAATTATCACCATCAGCATCACCATCATCACTACTGTGTCTCTCTGAACTCTCTTCCTCTGTTCCTAATAATTGTCGTTGCTCTTCAGATACTAAAAGTCCTTGCCAACTGCCTGAAGCTGAATCCAAAATTGTTTCACCACTTAATAAACCTTCAATTCTCTCTTGTGTAACGCTATTTGTTGGAGTTGGTGAATCTGTACTTCCACCAGTTTCACGAGGTGATTCAGCATCGCTTTCACTCTCTGTAGTGCTTTCAGGTAATCGTGATCCAAGTGACATTTTTTTTATAGCAATACTTTCTTTACTCCGTGTCGAATCTTCATCGCCAGACATTGGCCACGAAAATCGTGGCAGTGGTGTCGCTGTCTCTAAAGAATTTAATGCCTGATCTGTATGAATATCTAATCCAGCTTGATGAGCTGCCACTAATTTTAATGCAGCATAAAATTGCTTTCTTCCCATGTGAGTATTGGTTTTTAATCCAGCACAAATATCTAAAATCTGAAAAATAATAAAAATAAATAAACAAACAAATGAATAAAATTATCTCATATATTTGCAATATAAATAAAAATCAATTAATAGTATGAATTTTTTCTACTAAGTTAACCGTTATTTTTTATTCCAATCTAATTATTAAATTTCTTACCTTCATTGTGACATCTCGTGATAAATTCGCAGAGCGAAAAAGCTCTGCGGCCTTGACAACGGGAACATTGTCAGGATCGGAGTTGTCACAACAATATAAAAATATATCACCATAATATCTTAATTCAGTCTCTGTTAAATGTCCATTAGCCTCTGAAATAAATTCCCAATTCATCCTGACGGATGTTCTTGTTGCTATGAAATACTCACACAATTTCTCTCAAATATATATTCCTATTAAATATTATAATATGTATATTAATACAACACCAAATTGAATATCCGGATGTTGGAATCGAGTGACTTATGTGTATTACATATGATGTGTATCATATATGTATGTATCGTCCCACACTATGTACTCTCCCACGTAGTTTCTACGTTAATTTTTCCAAAATAATATTTTCACACTTGTATTCCATTTCCTTTGATTGAAAATATTGCGTGGATAATTAAGCAATTAATCAATTAGTTAATCAATATGTTATTATGATGTTATCTAATTATTTTTGCACTAAGTATACTAGCGCACAATCTGTATAATGATGATAATGATTTTTGGGACATGACACGTCCGCCATCTTTTTTTTTTATTCACAGTTATCGATGGTCAACACGAGCAGTGGAGAGTTAAAATTTACGGACATTTTAGGTTATGTTTTATTATTGAAATAATAATTAATATGATAAATAACAATTAAACATCGATAGATTATTAAGGTATAGTTTGTTTTAATGGTAAATATTAGTAGTAATTATTATTTATTCCACCATGAGACGATTTATTATCAATAAATATATATATAAATATTTTATTTATGACAAGGAGTGTTGTATGAATTTTGATTTGTTTTATGAATTTTAAATAATTAACTTTGATTTTTTATAGGTTGAGCAGAAGTATTTATTTATGTACACTTTATTTTATACATTAAATTTGTTGGAAATTTCTATCAACGCCGATACGAGCTTTAAATATATATGTGTATTTGTATATCCAACATCAGCTGATGATAAAATGTAATGTTGATACATGAATTCGAACAGAGTATAGGAATTATAGGTGGTTTGTGATAAAACTATTTTCTTGTAATTAAATTTTTAATTAATCTATCAGTTTATTGTCATTTGATTATATGTATATACGTATATTTTATTTTTTTCTATATAAACACATGCATTTTTTGCTTCAATTTTTTTTTAAGGTTAGGAATAATTAAAATTTTTCAAATTTCTTACAATATTTGCGATTATTAATTTTTTAAACATGATAATTACGTTCAATGTATATGAGGTCGGTACACATGAGTTTTGTTTATGTTTCATATAAAAATTCATAAATAGATAGTTTTTTTTTCAATATAAAAGAATAAATTCACTGTTTTATGTATAGAGACGTACGCATCATATACATTCAATCTTTGAAATTTTTATATATAATTTGAGAATATATATGTATGTATGTACATATACATTCATAGTAATAATAGTAATTATTTTTTTTTTTCAATTATAAATATTATAAATGACATTGTGAATACGATTAAATTGAAGAAAAAAATTTTTTTTCATCACGAGAAAAAAAATTTAACTAACAACTGCGATTGGTTTGGACGGATTTTTAATATAATAATATTCTTCCCGTAGAATTTTTCCGTCTCACATTCGATTGGTCGTCATTAAAATTATTTATAATGTCGTAATTGTTGTTCAACTGGTCTGAGTTGATTTACGACAAAGAAGTGCAATTTCATTTTCGCCATTGCATATTACAGTAGTTGATGGACTGCTATTAATAATTGGATTATTATTACTCATAATACATCGATTTGGTGACTTTCGATTTATTATTGGTGAACAATTTCTTCCATGTAATAATAATTCATCAGGGAAATTTTGCTGTAACAATTCTTCCAGTTTTTTTGATAAATTTTCAATTTTCTCTATGGAATCTTTGTCATTCTGTTGAGTAAAAATTAATTATAGAAATAAAAAAATATAATAATTATAAATATAAAGCATATTAATTGGAAACAAACCTTGTAATTAAGTTTGGAATTATGAATAATCTTTCTAAAATCTCGAATAACATATTCAACTTTTCGATATTCATGATTCTTTAATTTATATCCAATTGTCTCAAGACACAATGGACCTTTAACAATTTTACGGTAATGTTCAGTGCTAATTGACTCTGTTGGTGATGAATTATCACCACTCGTTACTTTGACATTTGTCATTGGACATTTTAAAATACGTGTCACGTCCATTCGCCACAATGTCCGATGAATACTTTCTAATTTGCCAAGTACAGTTTGCCCCAAACTAACATTATGCTGTTTCCTCTTTGAGCTATACCAAACTGACCAATCACGATCATCATTTGAATTTTTATTTTTTTTCAATTTAATCATTTTATCAGATTTAATTTTAGTATTCTCCTGCTTCATTACTTCATCTTGTTCCTCATTTTTACATTCATCTATCGTATCTAATGAATTATTTTCTATTTTTCCACGTTCACCGTTTTTTTGTTGTGTAATTTTTGATGCCGATGTGGGTTTTGTCGTTGATGAAAATCGTCTAACTGTTTCTGAATAAGTAGCTTTGCCCACAACATCAACCAAAGTCATAACAGCAATTGTGTGACTTGTCTCTAAAGAAAATGAATGTTTTTCTGATTTTTTATCACTAACTGATGCCTTTTTCCATGGTAAAATATTTAATTTATCATTTGTTTCATCCTGGTCATGTTGTTCCTTTTTATTCGTTTCACTCGTAACATTATTCAATGTCCTAATCAACCATGAATCCGTTTTAATATTACTTTTTTGATGATCATCACGAGGAATGATACTAATAGTATCTGTCGATGATAATTCCACAGACCCAGAATTTTCTTTTGATATTTCATAATTAATTTCATGCTCTTTCTCATCATAATCTCCAAAATTTTTCCAATTTTTCTTTTTTTTCTCCGAATTTTTCGGAGTTGAATTAACAATTTTATCACTTTCATTGCATTTTAAATTATCTCTAGCTTTCAAAGCATCAAGCAAAAGTCCAGCTGATGCACATGCAGCTTTCCAAGTGGCATTTTTATTTTGAACATCTTGGGAGCATGGCGAGGATGATGAAGAAGATATATTTGAACGTGATATAATTAATGAATTGGATGATGTGTATAATGTCTCATCATTATTTAATAAATTTGGTTGATTATGTTTTGCCATTGCTGCCTCACGTCGTTGTGAACGACGTGATTGATTTTTTTTCTTTGGTACATTATAACTTCCAGGCTTCATATACACTCTAACATCTTCTGAGCTGTCATATTCATCTGGATTAGATTTGAAATTTTGATGATCGTCTATCAAATGATTAGCAGTCCATGGTGCACATTGGATTGTTCTCATATTTTTTAATGTACGAATTTGACGATTTGTATCCATACGCGATGATGATGCTGATGATGAGGAGGTAACAGTGTTTCTAGTTTCACGAAATTTTATTGGAGCAGTTGATGGTGTTGATGTTAACCATGTTGATGATGTATTTTCTACATTTGGTAAGCGTTTATTTCTCATACTCGCAAACCATGCAGACAAATTAATTGTATTACTTTCATTAGAATAAGTTTTATCAGTGCCCATTTGGTTCAATAAATTTATTTTATTGAGGGAATTATTTAAACTTGTGTCACTGTATGTAAAATTATATAAAGAATTTGATGGAATATTTGGATTCCAAAATTGTCGATTGGTGTCAGTTGGAAATGTTTCTGGGTTTAATATTGAATTAATATTTGTTAATTCATTGGGTTTATTGGATCCATCATTAGTTTGTGATGAGAAAAAATTACAATGTAATTTTTTTTGTGGTTCAATTGAATTTATCAATTGTGATATTTGATTTATTGGAAGATCTTTTGAAAATGAATTCCAGTTTGCTTTTTCACTACGATTTTTTTCCAATATTTCATTGGTATTTCTTGAATGCTCAGTTATTGTCCATTTAGTACGAAGTTTACTTTCTTTTCCTGTTGACCAGCGATTTTTTAGCTCGCGATTTTCATTATTGATATAAGGTGATTTACGAGTGAATATATTTGTCGATTTTGACTCGACAGCTGGTGTTAATGGGGTAGGAATAGTGACTGCTGGTGGATCACCAAATAATCCATAATTAACATAAAGAGAAATGTCACCAGGAAATGATGAATTTATTATCGTTGAATTTCCCGAAATATTTTCGTCATTAAAATAATTATTAGCTTCTAAATTAATGAATGTTTTAATAACATTTTCCAATAAATTATTCGTTGACACTTGCCACTTTTCAAATGACTCAATTAAATCATTATCATATTTATCATTAAGATTCGGATGATGTTGTTTATTTAAATAATGATCGAGAATAAGCCAACCATTTCCCACACGTAAAAGTGAATTTATTAAATCCTGTGAAAATATTTGATCACCAGAAAAAACAGGAAAACAAGTTGAAGATTTTGTTAAAGCAATTTTTGTTGCTGATGATAAATTTTGTAGCCAACTTTGCCTTGATGAAATAATTGGAGAATTTTTTAAAATTTTATCTGCTTCATTGCAACCCCAGTAAATTGTTTTTTTAATTAATTCTGGACACTGAGTTTTGTCAACAAATGTATCAACAGTTTGGGTGCCAATTGATTTACTGGATAATTTTATTTCAGTAGAAAAATCATTGAAATACCATGGCTTATATGATTTATCAATTTTTTCACAATGTTTATCTTCATCATCATTAATATTATTATTTTTCGGTGATGATAATTTTTTATCAACAATATTAAATACTCCTGTTTCTTTATCCTCATCTTTATCTAATTCACACGAAGTTGTATTACATAATGCAGATACCATTTTTTCAGCTTCAATTGTAAAATCAAAATTCGACGACTCGTCTGAAAATTTTTCATCACATTGATTTTTAACAATTCCAATACTATTACTATTATTCGTAGATAATTTTTCATTATCAATATCAGTATTATTATCGTTGAATAATCGATCATTGTCTGATATTATTCTGTTATCTGTGTCAGAAAATATTTTTTCTGGACATTTAATAATTGACAAATCACCAATTAATTCAGCAGAAGAGTTCGTTATGAATTTGTCATTTGAATAATTAGTCAAATTCAATGCATGACTGGTCAATGAATTTGAATATATTTTCCCTGGTCCAACAGCATTAGGAATAATCCGATTGTCATTGTTAATATCACTTGAATAAATATTCGATGATGGTGCTATGAATGATTTAATATTTTGATGATTAACATTAGTATTTGAAGCATTGTAAAAAGTGGAAGCCAGTGGTACTGTTTGCTGATGAGCAAATGTATTTTGTGATGATGATCGATCGATCAAACAATAAGTTTGCACTTCAGGTGGTTTATAATACGGTTGTGATATCACATTTGGAGAAAAATTCGTGTAATTTTCATTAGAATAAACTCCACTGTGATTAAATAATGTTGAAGATTGATTGAGATATATTGAAGTAATTGGTGTGGCAGGAGCTGTTGGTAAATGAGTTTGTATTGGATCAAATAATATTACAGATGGTGGTGGTGCTGATGGATATGGTACAGGATGTTGTAAATTCGGATTGTGTTGATGTTCCTTCACTCGAAGTGATCGTAGTTTCCATTTAGTATTTTTTACACCATGAAATGATTCTAAAAATAAATAAAAATAATTTAGAATTTGTTTTGTTTTTTTAAATACATTTTTAATGATTGAATTTAATTATTCTTTCAGACCTTGACTGCGTAAAGTAATGGAGTTGATTGGATTTCTTTGAGGATTTGGATAAATACACTGGGGTTGATTAGCTGGTGGAATGCAAGTTTGGATTGTATTATAAGGGTTGTAGAGAATTTGTTGATGCTGTTGAGGCTGCTGGTTATGATGATGATGCTGTTGTTGTTGTTGATGATGATGATGATGTTGTTGATGTTGATGTTGATGATGATGATGATGTGGGAGTAAAAGTGATGGCACTGGTGATTGAGATTGAAAGAGACTTGATTGTGTTGATTGTTCAAGTGATGATCGACTTGTCGACTCGTTTGCAATTGGAGGATACACCATTATCAGTGGACACTTTTGTGTCCTGGTGGTCTATATAAATTCACTTGTTTTGTTGTTGAAATAATTGAATAAATCTAATGGAAATTAATCACCTGAAATAATTATTATGAAAATTTATTTTTATCTGTTGATTATTACTTTATTTCTTTGAGTGACAGAATGACATTTAACCTTCAAACAAGAAGTTTTATGTAGACTTCATTTACCTGATATTCGTTGATGCAATTATAATTTTCAGCAATTTTGTTCGATGCATGTTAAAAAAATTAATGAATTGTAAATTATTTTTTGATATTTTAATTCAGTCAATTTGATATTTTATCTAGTTTTTTTTATTATTTTTTTATGGAAGTAGAAAAGGAAATTAGTGAAGACGAAGAAGTGGAAAAGAAAATTATTGTATGTTGAATTATTAGGTCTGGTTTTTTTTTGTCTTGTTTTTTAGTATTTTTTTTTCTCTCTCTATCACTTTGTTAGCAAGTGAGGGGACTTGGTATATTGTGTCGTTAATAAATGGCTGAGATATAATGTCATTAGTGGAATAATAATGCAAAATGAAATAGTGCTGCCATACATTTGACAACAGGCCAAAATTTTTTAAATTAATAACAACGATGAAACGACTTTTAAAAAACAACTGAGTCACTGATCACGTTGTTCTTTTTTCGAAATAATTCACAGACATCATCTGGAAAATTGAAGTAAAAATATACATATAATACACATTATATATCTATTAATTAATTCATAATTAATTACTTTTTTTTTTTTTGTGTATGGCACAATCTTTATTTTTTCTCAAACGTCAAAATTAAATTAAATTAAAGCAATTTATTAATTTTATGAACACAAGAAATTTCTCTAATACATTAGGTTTAATGTAATTAATATTATTACTTTTTGTTCTTTATGTATAATTTATAATTAACTTTTTTCTCTTTTTAACGCATTTAAATTTTTCTTTGATTTTTTATTTTTTCTTCGTTTGCTCAAAGCTCTACAAAAAAAATGTTTGGTTGCTTCTTTAAAATTCTTTTATTTCTTTTTTTGAATAAAATGTGAACGGTGCACGTGCTGATTTACGACGCCGCTGAATTAACCCCCTGCACGTTTTATAAAGGGGAAAAAAAAATTAGGCTATTACATATTTTGCGATTTATTTATTCTCGATTCTTATTTAATTTGTAGATATAATTAACGATCTTTTTATTCTTTTTGGACCAGGTATCTCTCTCCCCTATTCATTATTATTTTTTTTTTTTATCATTTCGTTCCTTTTTGTTGTGCATTAAAATATTGGCGATAAAAGTTTAAAGCGTCTCATAAAATCAATCAAATATTATACTTTTCATATTTTTTTTCTTTATCCATTTCATTAATTAACATCATTCTCATTTGTGTTGTGACATATTTACGTATATATTATTATAATTAATTCATTTAATTTAATTTATTTATTCGTTGAATTATTTTTTCGATTTTTTTTTTTTTTTTTCAATGAGCGAATGAGAGACGCGAATGTTAAATAACGCATCGCTGACAATAACAATGCAATAAACAACAGGGACACTCCTAAAACACATCACACGTCCTCAGTAATAATTTTCCAATTTTATTTATTTATTAATTTATTCATTTATAATTTTTTTTTTATAATTTTCTTTTATTTTTCTTTCTGTTGTCTACCAAGCTCCAACACTGATATTGAAAATGAATTTTACGATGACTTGAGACGGTTAATTAATTATTTGTTTTATTTTTTTTAATTCATTCATTTATTCAATATCAATTTTTTATTTACGTTCACACTTTCTCTCTCTTTTTATTTATTTATTTATTTATTTCTGCAATTTTTATTCGCGTGCGCCCTTGCTTACACACCGTTTCACATTTAATTACCGACAAATGTGCGCACAGCACTGCCAATAATGCACAACAACATTAAAATAAGATGAGGCGCTTTTTCGAAAATTGGTGTTGCTGCATTGCAATGATTAGTCAGGCACGAGCAAACTTCTTGTCGTCCACCAAAGCCACCGCGTTGATAGCATCTTCCCTTGTAATTTGACTCATCGTAACCACAAGTTCTAATAACACGTGTCTCCGGTGGTACTAAAAATAATTTAAAAAAATTAATTCATTATAACAAGGAAAAAAAAATTCAATTAATTTTCATTTTAAATAATTTATATCAGAATCAAATCGTATTAAATTAAATAAAAAATTTTATAAACATAATACAGTTCAACTCTGAAGTTAAACATTATTTTTTATATTATTATTTAATTAATTAACATACATCCATTGACGCCAAATTCAATAGTCTGAACAGTTTTTCGGCACATGGTGTATTTAGTACCACCACTAGAAAGCATGTCACATTTTTGAATCAAAGCTTTATTTGGTTCTTTATCAGCGCATCGACTGTCAGAGTAACTGTTACACACAAAACATTCCAATGCTTCAGCACCTGTAATAAATAAAAATAAAAAACAAGAAATTAATTACAAAAAAAATACTGCTACAATTATTTTCTAGAAATTCATTATTAATTAATAAATTAAACAATAAATAAATTTATTATTACACATCTATCCTCAATTTTCTTCAATGATTTTTGAATCATAATTAAATCATCAATCTAATTATTCCCGATATTAATAAAAAATAATTACAATTAATAAAACGAAGAAAGAATTAATAATAAAAGGGAAAAGTTCAATGAACTTTTTTCACGACTTCAACAACGATCCCGACGAGTTTTAAGCCGCTGCTTGAAAATCAATGTAGCTAGGTATTCCAGATGTATCCACACAAACTGTGGCCTAGAAATGGTGTAGACATTATGACGCCAAACCCCGAGTTTCTCAATATATTTTTAGCAAACATATAATAAATATTTATTTCTTCCCTAATAATTATTTTCAACTGATATTTTATTCATTTATTTTTTATTACCATTTTACATTGTTACTATTCACCTATTGTTAACTTTAGTTGGTTAATTTTATTCATAACTGTAAAGTTATTATCAATTTATGGATATAGATTAAGGGCTTGTAGATAAATTTATTCGTTTTATCTATACATGTTATGCACATAGTTACTGACGTTTCTAAACCGGTTACTTCGGTCTTTGCTCCAGTTAGTGCAATTGTTATTGATAAGCACAAGCATGTGATAATCAACATTCACATGACAATGAAACGAATTATGTATCTATGACGTGTAGAATATATTTTATATATTTATATTTAATTAGCATTTATTTGTGAGAAAAATTAGAAGGAGAATATTTTTTTTTTCTGGGGAATTGTAATATTTTTTTTTATTTTATTGGGGGAATGGTAAACTGATATGTGTTCTAATGTGTTCTAGTGTGTATTTTATGTCGTCGTCATTGATCCGAATGAGGGCTGCGCGCGCGTCCAGACCAACCACCCCCAAGGTGCAGATATAGACAAAGGAAATAATATATTTATTCAATCCAAAATCGGATTAAATCGAAAATTTTTTATCATTATCTTGAGTTTAGATATTTCAAAATAATCAAATGAATTTTATAAAATTTTTATTCGATTTGAAATAAAAATATTAAAATTAATGAAAAAGTAGAAATAAAAATTTTTCTTTGAATTATTTATAATTTAAAATAATAATTAGAGTTTATTGATTAAACTTACTGGAATAATTTACAATTATTAAGATGCTGAATATCACCAAGAATATTTGTGCCTTCATCTTGCTTTTTTCCTCCCTCTTTAGAGTCTCACCACTCAATTAATTCGACAACAAAACGCCTGAATAAATTAATACGTAATCGATTTATAAATTTATCAATTAAATATTATATTTTAGAATATAAAATTCAATAAAGTAATGGAGAATTTATTTTATTAGAATAAATACAGATGAATATATCACAGAGAAAAAAAAATATTAATGCAATGGAAAAATGATTTTATTTTTAAAAAAAGGGGGAGGATTTTTCGACCTACCCACCGAGCGACCCCACGACTTCGAGAGCTCGGATAGCACTGTGTTGATGTCGTTAGGTACTGGTTGGCACGACACTCATCGTCAACCCCCACGACCCACCATTTTTTCCATAGACAAACGCGCGCAGGCAACTAACGATAGACATACTAACAAAACATTTATATTATAATAAATATGTCTGAGTGTGTCTGTGTAAAATAACCAGGAAGCGACGCGGAACATGAGGATTCATCGATGTTAAAAAAATCAAGACCAGCAGACAGAAAAAAAATAAATAAAAAAAGACGAAAGAAATGAAAATGAAAATTTTTAGATAAATAATTCGTAGTTCTTTTGCCAAGTTTAACTATCAGGTCGATCGATTTTATATAAGAATAAAAATAATTCTTGATTGTTAACTGATAAAGTTAAAGGATTGTGTAATAGAAAAAATTTAATTATTAATATTTGCCTGTGAATTTTTAATTATATTTATTTTTATTTTAAGAATTTATTTCGACTGAATTTTATGAGATTGTTGAAAATATTTTTGTATTTTATTTTTTTCTTACCATTCACTGTAAAGATTGTGAATGAATGAATGAATGTATATAGAATAATGTAGTGTTGAAGTAGGTGGCAATACACACATGTGACATAAAATAGAGCGTTAAAGTGGTAGCATCAAGCGCACAACCGGCAGAACACTCTGAGTGGATAATGTTTCTTTTCCTGTGACACGGAACGCGTCCACGATCCGTATTAAAGTCGACGTGAATGCACGACATACTTTGATATGGTTTATCGTCTTATGTCATAATATCATTGACAATGAGCGAGGAAGAAAAATAAAGTGACGAAAAAACAAACAGAAAAATCGAGAAATAAAATAATCCAAAAATAAAATAAAAAAAAAAAACAAAAAACAAAAATTAATATTTTTGATCAATATTTTTCTCGTTTATACGAAGAATAAGAAATGTATGATAAAAGCTTATTTATAAATATATATAAATTAGAATTAATTAATGATTATTATTTTGAATTAATTTTTTAATAGAAAGATATTAATTTATTTAATAATATGTAATAACGTGTGTATATAAATTAAATGGTGTTTATATACATGGGTTGACCTCGTTACATGCGATCCGTAGAGAATAATACAAATTACAAAACAATCATTGGAATCCGCAGTAATCAGATGACAACAGTAAAATAATTATTTTTATACATTAATTAAAAAAATAAAATTATTTGATTGATTGCAAAATCATTTGGATATTTATTACGAGCATATTTATATATTAAATAAATTCTATGTGATATAAAATTAACTACCTAAATGAAATGAAAATATTTGTTGAACTATTTGTGTAATTATAATAAGTGGTAAAGTGATGTAGTGAGTCAGACTTGATTTATTGCAGCCTTTTAAACCTTTGCATTCACAAATTTTTTGATAGCCATCATGATTGTGTTTGCCATTGTAACAATTCGTTGTTCTAGTAATAATCTTACTATAAATTGCAGCACATTCTCTCAATATTACATGCTCAGTTGGATTTTTAAAATAATCTATAACATTAAAATAATTTATTGACAGGTGAAATAAATTTATTTCTCTGATTTTTTAATTTCATCTTTTTCATTGGAATTAAATGATTGAAAAAATTAATATACATGCTGAATTTATTATTCGACAGAAATTATGTGTGTATGGACAATCTCGTAAATATTTTGGATGTAGAGATTTCGTACAATTTGGATCTTTCGTACTGTCACACTGGTAACATTGAATGCATTGACAGGCTAAATAAATAATAAAAAATAAGGTTATATTTTCAAAAAAATAATTTTCACTTAAATAAAAATTATTTTATAAATTCTACTCACTTTTATGAAGAAGAACAAATAATACAAACAATATTTGTTTAAGATCAAAGTGCATAGTGATTATAAATATAATTTATAATTATACTAATTTATTTTTTATATTAATTTAATTAATTAAATAAAATTTTATTGTAAGAAATTAATAACGTTTAAATTTTAATTTATAAACGCTTTAGAAGGTTATTGACTCTTTGAAATTATAATTATAAATGGGAGATTGAGCTTTGTGACGTATATTTATGTATAAATGAGTAAAAAAATATCATTATTACAATGATGAATAAATAGAAACGTCATTTATTGATAAATTAAAAAAATAATGATTGGAAAGGAACAATTGACAATCGTTTATTCATAGTATTAAATTGCTCAGATATATTTATTCTATTAACATACATGAAAATAAGCGTGTTAGATATTTATAAATAATATAAGTGCGAATAAATTGTTCGTAGATGTCGGTCAAGGGCATTTTAAATAATGTTCCTAAAACGTTAATGGTAAAATAAAATAAACTTTAATAATTTATATCTTGTCATCATCCCTTTTACTCCAATAAATTTAAATAAATCGAATAAATTAATAAAACATTCACTGATCAATCAAATTATTACAAGCTGACAAATAAATAAATAAATAAATAAATAAATAAATAAATATAAAAGATTTATTGGAAATATTTTATATAAATTTTTTTTTTTCATATTGAAAATGGGGAAAACATTTATGTAATTTTTCTCAATATTTCTGATGAATTCACGACATTTTTTATCATCTAAAAAAATCTACAGTTGAAAAATTGGAAACCACAATATTTTATTAACTGCAGAAAAGTTAGATTTGTTATAAATATTTAATATTACTCTCCACAAAAAAGACGGTAAAGTATCTAACTACATTATCAAAAGCTGGATATAAAATAAATTCAATCAGTAAAAATTGTTATTACTAACAGACAATAACAATGCAATTATTAAATAAATAAAAATTAAAATAAAAAATTAATTTAAAAAAATTTCTCACAAATTAAAAATAAAATTACTCAAAGATAAAAATAAATTAATAATAACTAATTATTATACAAATAAAATTTGTTTATTAACAATCGTCCATTTGTTAATTTATTTATTCTCAGATTCTGTATAAATAATTCATAATAATATGAAAATTTTCGCTTTTCTTCTAGTGTATATTTTATATTAAAGCAGTAAGAAACGTATGGACACTTTTTCCTCTTTTTTTTTTTAGTCTCTCAACTTTTTCCAACATCTATGTACTACATGCTCCCCCTTATACATAACTAAACCCTCAAACATTGGGTATTATTTGTTATTTGGGTCGCGGCAATGTGGCGCCAAGCGTCGAGACGCTTGGATACCACCCCTTGTCGCTTTGTTCCACCCTATCCAGCCTCTTGCCACCCTCTCAACAGCTCGTCTCTATCACATATACATATTATACATCCGTATAAATATTCCACTCGTTTATTGTATACTCTCACATTCGTAGATATACATATATCCTAAACAGATTTTGTTTATATCAATAAAATGGGGTAGAAAAAAAATAAAAGGTCACCAACTGTGTATTGTAATTTTTCTTACTAGAAAATGTAAATTATATTACAAAGAAAAAATTCTTGATAAGTTTTAGATTCAAAAATAAATAGAACTAATAAATATTTAATGAATCTATTAATATTATCGTTGAATTTATTTTTTTATTTTTTATTTCCTTTGTAGTAAAATATTTTTTGTTTCTTTATTTTTTAGGTACGAATTTTGAGTAAGATATTATGTAAATAATATTAAAAGAAAATATATTTGCCAGGATTTAAATTAAAAAATAAATAGAACAAATAAATATTTAATAAATCTATCAATATTATCGTTGAATTTATTTTTTTATTTTTTATTTCCTTCGTAGTAAAACATTTTTATTTTCTTTTGTTCTTAGGTGTGAATATTAAGTAGGAAAATTTATATTACATTAAAAAAAAAAATTCTTGCCAGGTTTTAAATTAAAAATTAAATAGAACAAATAAATATTTAATGAATCTATTAATTTTATCATTGAATTTATTTTATTATTTTTTATTTCCTCCATAGAATAACATTTTTATTTTCTTTTTTTTTCTTAGCTGCGAATATTAAGTAGGAAAATTTATATTACATTAAAAAAAAAAAATTCTTGCCAGGTTTTAAATTAAAAATTAAATAGAA
>JAQQBS010000003.1:8262903-8281876 GCA_030347275.1 Microctonus aethiopoides | reverse complement strand
AAAAAAAAAAAAAAATAACTCATACTTTCATTGATTTTATTTTCATTTCAGCAATTAATAATGTCAAACATGAAAAATAATGGCACTAAAAAAAATTAACGACAGTAATTGCATTTTTTTCTAAAATGACAAACGACTACTGTGACGATTTATTAAATAAAAAAAATAAAAAAAAAAAAATAAACTCGTTTCGGATATTAATATTTTTTTTTCTTATATATCATTACTTAATTTAAAAAAAAATTTATTTCGCCTCCATTGTCATTAATTCTCCCAGGACATTTTCCGCCCCAACAAAATGTCAGCGACACCATTACAACCGGATTGGAAAAGATAAAAAAAAAAAAAAAAATAACCAACAGGGTGAAATAAAAAATAATTGATATAATCATACACATATTTTTCTGCACACACCTTAATATAAACACAAAGCCACAGGAAAATATTACGTCCGCATTAATGTTTTGTTTAATGTTTTATACACAACGATTAAATTGTCTATGTAAAATATTTATCTATACATAGATGTATATAATAAAGTTTGTTGAGGCAGCATACGAGATTTTTTTTTTTTACGAACGAAACGGGTGAAAGGATCCTGTGTGAATTGAAATCGACATTGAACCGATTAGATGCCCGGGGATCGGCAATCGAACCACCAGCGAAACGTGATTACGAAATAGAAATAGAATATAATATATATATATATATATACATACATAAACACAGTTATATACATGTAAATATATACGGGAGAAAACGGTAAAATTACATAAAATATTTGTGTTTTATTTTTGCGATTTAGAGAAAGAAAGATTGGAGATAGTTAAAGATTTTTATGTTATAAAAAAAAAAAAGTGGTGGATAAATTTTATAACTATTACAATTCTATCGCTCAAATGACCCCGTATGTGTTTGTAAAATACAAATAAAGTTAATATTTTTTACAGTTCAGTATAGCACTGTTATGATAATTCGTTTTTTTTCAGTTTTCTTTGTGGATTTAATTTACGTATGTAGATGTATATATGTGGATATAGTAAGAATAACAAAAGCGAATGTCACGGTTTATTACCAATGACGCAATTTCCTTTAACAATTTATTTCAACGACATTAAATTAATATTTGTTATCTTTATATTTTTTTATATTGAAAGAGATAATTTATTTTATTTTTATTTTGTCTTGTTAAATCTATTCAGAATGATAATTTATTTTTTTTCTACTCGTTATTGTGTGTGGAATTAATATACATTTGAGAATGTAAGATTGAAATAGTCAATTGTCTGAAAATGAAAAGATTTGAGTATATTGAATTAATGAGTAAGAAAAAAAAAATTGAAAAAAAAATTTCTGTTTTATTATTCAACATAAGTTGAAATATTTTAACGATGTTGCATTATATGTACGATCAGTTAATTATTTCTTGCTGATCTGTAACACATTATCTCCAATTATTTCGTGTACAATTATGTCTTTCCTTGTAATATTATTGCAAATAAAAGAAACCAAAAAATGAAATAAAAATATTTCAAAATAAAGCGAATGAATGTAAAAATAATGAAATGAAATCAACGTCACAAATTGTCGACGATATACATTAATAAAACGTGTAATTTCTTCATAATCCTTCCCGATAGCGATTAAAAATCAAAAAAATAAATACATTTATATTCTCACCAATATATATTACAAGATTTGTTAACAACAGCGAAAGGGCGAAAGAAATTGATCTTACATCCAATGTCATCGAGTTTTTTTTTTTTCTTTCGACCTTGCATTCAATCACAATTATTACATAACAACCATATAAAACGATTTTTGTTGTGCGAATTTCCAATGCATTCACCAAAAAATTCCTGCACTTTCCCTACTAAAGATTTCATTTCATTGATATAAAGACATAAAAAAAAAGAAAAAAAAATACTGTATGAATTTATAAATATTTAAATACACAACCAACAATTATATATATCTGACAAGCTGACGGATAAATACATTTAGAGTTTGAGATGCCGAGGCTCGATATAATCGTCACGTTATTGATATAATATATGCAATATTTATGCATGTAAATTACAATTCGTCTATATAAAATCTTCATAACGATAGATATTATTATATGGTTTATAATAAATGTCCTCGTCCTAGACATGATAAGTGAGAGAAATAATTACGATACAGTGCACGCAACAAAATGTCATGGTGTAATTTTTAATAAACTGCAGAAGAAGATTAAATATATATTTATATATCTGCAGCATTTAAATATTTATATTTATATAATAATTACTAATTTTTCTTTTATCTATTTTAATTAGAGAGTAATATTTATTATTTATTTTATTTAATAGAATATTTAATTAGGATAATTAAAATAATTTTCTTACTGGTATTTGAACAAAGGACCCGTTGTTGTATTGTGGATATGAATAAAGTGGCACTACTGGAACTGATCCATTTTTTAAATAAATTGGTCCTTGTATTGGAGTAACACGTGCATCACGTGGTATATTTTCATCGTAATAATCATTATCATTTTCTATGCTAGTTTCATCATCAATATCGTCATCATCATCGTAATCCAGCACTGCATGAACTGACGTTTTTGTTCCTGGACTTCCATAAGATCCGCCATTGACTCTAGTATATCTAAATAAATAAATAAAAAATAAAATATATTATTTATAAATATTTAAGCAATGAGAAAAATTCTATGGAATATAAACTCGATATATTTGAGGTTTAATTTTAGTTTTAAATATTCAAAGCTCATTAAAACTGGTTTAAAAAAAAAAATGAAAATTCATTAAAAAAATTTTTTTTTTTCATTTCTCTTTATTACACTATTAAAATGAACTTCAATTAGGCACGCTTGCATTTTTTTTTTTCATTTTTCTTCACTGATACACTTTCGCCCAACCATCACTTCACATCGGAGTAACGAAAAAAAAAAAAATAAATAAATAAATAAATAATAAATCAAACGAAGAAAAAAAATTATAAAGTAAAAATTGATGATACGAAAAATACCAAAAACTCTTTCTCTTTATTTCTCAACAAAATTTCTCTCATAAAAATAAATTAAAAACTAATACATGCGTATTTAAAAAAAACATATCAAGATAATTCTAAACATTAAATTCAACTTTCAACTTTTTTTTTTTTCTATAATTAATATATTTTATTATTTCAATTTATTAATTTGGCTGATGTTACATACCCATCAGGTTGTCCTGGAAATGGATCTGGTGGTCGATTTAATTCTGGTGTATTCTGATTAGTTCCACTTCTTGATTCATCTTTATTCACTTCCAACAGTGGTGGTGGACGCATTTGTTGTTGTGTTGGATTTTTTGTGTGATGCTGTCTCGGTTGTGTTCTTCTAAAATCATTACCATAATCATTGTATCTATTATTTTGTGTTGAAATATATTCTGGTCTTTGTTGAGCTCTTTGCGATGTGTATTGCTGTGGCTGTTGCGATTGAATTTGTTTGTTAAAATAGTCTTGACTACGTCTCTGCTGTTGTTGCTCCTGTTGCTGTAATTGATGATGATGATGTTGACGTTGATAAGCAGCTGGAGGTATGTAAGGTTGATTGTGATATTGACGTTCTTCACTGAAACCCGTTGACGATGGCAACACACCATTTAATTGTAAATTATTTATCGGACCGTGATTATTATTGTCATCGTTATTGTTTATATTTGTTGTAAATAAATACGACGTTGATGGCGTTGCCACTTGAAATGGAAGACTAAAATTTGCCAGAGACATTTCGAACGACTAGATAAATTATTTTATTTATTCATTGATAAACAAAAAATTTTTTTATATTTGTATTGTTGTAATTAATCTCTCTGAATTATTTATTTATTTATTTATTTTTTTTTTAATTGTTTTATTTAATTCTGGGTTATTTTAAATTAAACCAGTCGGAATTTTTTATTAGATTAATATCAAACTCCATCACGTTTGTTTTTTTCACGATAATTATTTTAGAATTTTTACAATGCATTATTTATGTTTATTATGTTATAGATTATTCATTATTTTATATTCGTAATATTGAAATCAAGATTGGGGGAAGATTAATCGTCATCCAATGGCGCCATGAATTTTAATGTTATTATTTTTTGTCCACGTCTGCAATCTGAAAAAGTAGCAAATACAAATTCAGGTTTTATGCAGATAAACATATATATCAATAAACTGTCACGTAAATAAATATTTACCGCTGTTTAAATACAATAAATAATAATAAAACTAATAAATAAAAATAAATTCAAAATTTTTTTATTCAAAAAAATAATTTTAAATATATTATTCTTCAAATTTACAATTAATTAATAACCAAAATTTTAATTTCACTTTATATGTGTTTAAAATATTATTCAATTACACTAAATCAATAGAAAAATTCAAAATTTTGTTATTCAAAAAAAAAAAATAATTTAAATTCAATAATTTTAAATATATATAATTCTTTAAATTAACAATAAATGAATAACTAAAATTTTAATTTCACTTTATATATGTTGAAAATATTATTCAATTACACTAAATCAATAGACAAATTCAAAATTTTTTCATTCAAAAAAAAAAAAATAATTAAAATTCAATAATTTTAAATATATATAATTCTTTAAATTAACAATAAATGAATAACTAAAATTTTATTTTCACTTTATATGTGTTTAAAATATTATTCAATCATACTAAATCAATAGACAAATTCAAAATTTTGTCATTCAAAAAAAAAAAAAAAAATTAAAATTCAATAATTTTAAATATATATAATTCTTTAAATTAACAATAAATGAATAACTAAAATTTTATTTTCACTTTATATGTGTTTAAAATATTATTCAATCATACTAAATCAATAGACAAACTCAAAATTTTTTTTCAAATACAAACAGTACAAAATATTGTGTAACAATATATGAATCAACATCTACAAACATAAATTAACCTTCGAATATCAAATTCCAATGACCTTTAAAAAACCTTTTCTTTTTATATTTCACTCTCCTTACATTTACAACTATTGCCTACTTAATTAAAATATTAAATATAAATAATATATTATTCATAATCTGTTAATAAAAACTCTGACTAATTTTCTTGGAAATTTTATTTCTTCATCCTTCATATATATTTGGTATGTCTCATATCATCAAGTATTCGAAGAAGTTTCCGCCGAAATTTCTGGTCCAGTCACTTACAACGTTCATAAGTGTATATATATATACACGAATTATTGGTTAGATGAGTGTAAAAATTATATACATATATACAAACGTGCGCGGCCACGTCGCATCAAGAACTTACTTTCTTTCGCGCCTTTCACGTGGCTCGAATATAAACTGGTCTATACTCGCATGTGTGTACTCTATAAACTTGTCTTCTCAAAGTCACGTTCCGATTCTTCTTATTACATATTTCTATACATATATAACCAAAAAAATATTACAATTCCATACATGAAGTTTGTTATTTATTTTATTTGATTTAATTTTTGTTTCATTTTTCTATTTTCTTCACGAGAAATAAAATATCGTGATTTATTCTACTTTATTTAGTTGTAAATATGACAAATTTATAATTTGGAATTTTATTTATACATTTTTATTTATATATTAAAATAATAAATAATAAATAAAATGAGAGAGATGTTGGAATTTTTTGGATTTATTGAAAATTTTTGTGTTTATATTTTTTGATGGAATTTATTTATTATTCGGTTTTGATACGTTTGGAAATTAAATTGAGAAATATAATTGACTATATAACCGAGAATCTGTTGGCCCAATTTGACATGTATTCATGCACTGTGTATTTATATTTATCACATTTACATGCAAAAATAATATATGACTATGATTAAGTGCTTTTAACACGCAAACTCACGCCCAAATAATTGACACATTAAAAACCCCAATCACTCATGATTATTGAGACGTTTGAAGTTTCTTCCACACTGAGCTGCACATGCAAATCGAGAGTGGTGAAAAGAAATTTCCAAGTACATGATAATAAAAAGGAAAATAAACCCATAAAAAAAAAAAATACTCATCTACCTCGAGGCAAAAATTTTGAAATATTTAATAATAAATTTTTACCTTCAGCATCAAAACCAATGGAAACTCTTCCGTAAACTCACAAATTTAAAAAATTCTCCAATCTCATAATACCAATACAATCAACAAAGTGTAAAAAAAAAAATATCAATTTAAAAATTAATAATAAAAATTTATTTTCAGCACAAATAAATTTTAATTAAAAATATCGTGAGTGAATATGATGACAAAATAGATTAATTGAATTATAAAAAATAAATAAAATAAAAAGCTTGGTGTATTGAAATATTTATAAACTGACACACAGGACTGATAATCAATAAATGAATTTAAATCTTGTTGACAATAGACCAATAAGGCGCAAAGCTGATAAACCGCCGTAACGCTTCGATGGCAAACGACAACTGAAGGAAGTTGAGCTAAAGCGAATGGGATAAAAGAGAGAAATGTATATACATATATGTATATATGTACATACCTTTGTATGTAGTATGTAGTGTGTCCCCAAGAGAGTTGTTTGATCATAAAGAGGAGTATGGACTTTCCCAGTAGACACTCACTTATTCACTCTCTCACCTCATATTATATTATCTTCTTTTGGTTTATAAGAACGAAAGAGAAAGACATAGCATCTGTGTCTTTTTCTATCTCACATTTTTTCACTCACTTGTGTTTATTTATATGTACATATGTATATGTATATGTATATGTGAATATTTATTATTCATTTGAGCTCCACCAACGCTTGATGTTATTGAGGATACTGATCTCTTGCCAATGATCCAAACTTTACTTTTCTTCTTCAATATTTTATAAATTATTTTTGGCAAATTTGAGATTTAATTATTCTAATAATTTTTTTTTTTTTTTTTGGCGAATTTTTTAGTTCGATAATTTATTTATGTATATATGCAATTAGTTGTTTGTTTTATTTGAAAAATATTTTTCATTGAATATTTTTAGATTTATGAATGAAAATTTAATTTTTGAAACACGAAAATTTTTTTTTTTTTTATATTTGGAAATTAAAATTGCTTGTTTATTATGTCAATTATTTTATTGCAATAAATTGACGCAAGTGATGGAAATTTTTTTTATAAATAAAAATTTCTTTCTTATGTATATTAATTTCAAGAAGTGATTAAAAATTCTAAATAGAAAATATGTAATTATTACAATTATTATATTGAAAAATAACCAGGTTTAAATGTGTCAAAAAACTAAAAATTTATTGCACACATCAACCAAGATTAAAACGAAAAAAAATATATATATAAAATATTTATTTTTATAAATTATAAAATTATAAAAATAAAATATTTATTTTTATAAAAATAAATATTTTTTTATTATATTTTTATAAATTATAAAATATATTATTATTATATTATTTATAATATATATTATAAATTTCTAATATATATTATAAATTATAAAATATAAAATATTTATTTTTATAAAAATAAATATTTTCATAATCAAATTAAAACAATTATTTAATCAATCACCCTTAAAAAAAAAATTATTCTCAAGTGAAATATATCTATACAAGATCGTGCATTCGTACATGTGACAAGAGAAACAGAGCAAGAAATAAAAAAATACTCTCAAAGTAATAAATTTAGATCCGGTTACAAATATACAAAAGAAGCAAAAAAAAAAAAAAAAAAAAATATTATCTCTAGATAAATAAATAAATAGTTCAAGCGCCATGAGTATACAATCGATCGTCAATCAACACTGAGGTGAAGTTTATTTTCTATAACACAATATAAATATAATTCAATAATTTTTTTTATTCATTTTTATATTTTTATCCCAAGCAATCAAGCTATTATATTTCAACGTCAATTAGCTATGTTTAAAACCCTGTGGCATAGAATAATAATTCTTCACATTGCAACTTGTTGCCAAGCATTTATAAATACATTTACCCATAAGAACATAAGAATATATATAAATTTATAAACGTAAAAAAGGAACTCGCACGTGCACGCGTTTGTAATATCAAATCAAATGACTTTAATGTTTGTAAAACATTAGAGAGAGAGTAAAGTTAATGTTTGATGGTAATAGTGTGGCAAGATTTGCTCTGCTTACTTGCTTCACTTTTAAACATGTATTTATGTATATAAATATATGGTTTAACATTACCTATAGTGTATATAATAAATAGCAAACGCGAGTTACCTTGATTTCATCATTTACTTCACGTCACGCGTGTCCAACCAACCGCACAAGTTGTGGTGATTCATTATAAACATATATAGCATTTAATACTGTTTACCTATGTATAAAATATATATTTATATGTGTATTACGTGTATATATAGCACTGCATTTTAGTTAGTCGAGTCATTAAATTGAATACGATGGAAAATAATAAATAATCACGAAAAATCAAAAGAATTTATTTAATATTTTTGTTAATATTTTTTTTTTTTTTTTTAGATTGGCAATTAATTTGTCTTTTGATTAATTGTCTTTAATGATGAAATTTATTGATTGACGAGATTATTTATATACAATTTGGACAGTGATTGATTGAGAATTATTTTTTAAATTCCGGTTATTGTATATTTTATTTTGTGCAAAGAGAAAAAAAATTTTTTCGTACTTGGTTTATTATTTTTTTTTATTTTTTTTTTTCAAAGGAAGACGAAGCAAATATTACAGAGTCTTAATGGAATGTGTATATAGACAGATGAATTTTGAGTTTGAATATTTTCTATTCACAGTTTTCATTTAGATATTAGTGTGAGAAATAAAATAATAAAATAAAATTAAAGGCGGGAACCGCGCCTCATACATTCACATCCTACATGAATATAAATAGTACTTGAGCATTAATTAAATTTTATTTTTGTTTAATGTCTTCCTGAGAAAATTATTAACCAATAAAAATTTTTTTTTTCCTTTTTTTTTTCAAATTATATATTGATAATTAAAAATAATTTTCCAATCATTTTTAACTCTTGAGAGTTGTGATATAAATTAAATAATAAAGCATATTCTTTCTTAATTGTTGCAATTGTGGTAAAAGAAAAATTTATAAATATGTTAAAGTAAAAAAAAAAATAAAATTTAAAAATAATATTTATTTTTTTCTTTCACATTACGTCGCACGCAGTGTAATAATTATTCTAAAATGATTCACCACGTCGTACTTTTTCATACATATGTATGAACGTTGTTACATTACATAAGGTAAAACGTAGTTAGTTTGCGCGACGGTTTCTCGCGTTAGAATAATATGCAAATGATAGATTCACATTGACCCACACGCAGAGTCTATTTGATTGCGAATATATTTGTTAAACGATTAACATTAGACACTTTAACCAGAGAGAGAGTTGACTATATTATTGTAAGTCTGTTCGTGAATCATATTGGAATTAACTTTTGCATAATGTTCATTTAATATATCTATATACCTTTCAATATAACATATATTCAGTGAAAGGATTTGGTAATGCGCAAAAACGAATTCAAGATAGAGAATCAAAAAAAAAAATTAGTAATGACAAGATCTATCATACACAGTCGAGTGTAAATGAAAGGAAAAAAAAATTAAAATTGATTTACAGATAAAAATAAATTTGTTAATTCTTTTTAAAATAAATATAAATTTTTTTTTTTTAGTCTATTTCTTATTTTATTTTGATACAAAATTTAATTCAATGCAATATTCATTTATTTAAATATTGATTATTTGATTTATTTAAAAATTGCATGAAAGAAAAAATTGAGAAAAAAGAAAAAAGTCAATTAAATATTTAATATTTTTTTTTGATAGATTTTGACAATTTTTCCTGGCGAATTTTGCGAGAATATAAATAAATATAATAAATTTTATATGTCAATAAACTTCCTCTCATCTTGACCTAAATAAAAGATTAATTATTGAGTAAAAATAATTATTGAGATAAAATTGATTTTTCAGAGATTCTTTATTGACTTTTATTGTGTAGTACATGATGAAGTTGCAAGCACTGGACTCAATTAAAAATCAAAAATAGAGAATAATAATATACGAAATAATTAATAAATACGTGAAGGTATAATTTCTATATATATGTTTGAAAACTTAAAATTTGATTTAATTTTTTATTTTTCCAAGCATCAAGCTCGAACACCTAAATCTAATACTGACAATTACGTATTTGGACTTATTTGTTTAACATATTTTTTTATTAATCATACATCTAATTAATTGACTGTATGAGAAATAAAAAACAGAGCAGAAACGCAGAGTCAGAATAAAATTAATGAAAGTTTTAAACGAGTTGAAATAATTAAAAAGACAATATGTACAAATGCTATACATGCATATATGTATACACATATATATATTTATATGTATATACATATATTAATTTATTATATATTCTTCTATTGATTATTAATTTGTCAATAATTAAAATTAAATTTTATACTTTTATAATTTCCTTTCTTCATTTTTTATAATTATAATTAATACAGTCTTAAGGCATCAATCGCCACCAAACGAAGACAAATTGATAAGGTTATGTCATTCGTTGGATTATTTATATTTTTTCCATAATTTTCCACCGGAAAATTTTTTTCATATATCGCAATATATGAGCGTGTGTAAATACGCATTTAACAAAATAATTCATCAATAGTCATATGAAAAAATTTCGATATATATTTTACTTATTTATATATATAATATATATATCATATTAATTTGTTTATTTATATATTTTTGCAATAGAAGACAATGGAGAATTTCATTTAAAAACGTCAATGAAAAAAAAAAAAATATAAAAAAATTAATATCCGATATTGGAATGTATTAAAATTAATTATTTTTCCCTTTCTTTTCAATCTTTCTCACGTACTATTCCTAACAGAATTGTGTTGTCGATATTAAATTTTGCTCTTTCATCCTATATTTTTTATTATTTTTTATTTCACGTGATTCAATTTAAACCTTCATCACTATCGCTACCCGGGGGATCTCTTGGTTCCTCGACTCGCGGTACTGCATCACTATTTCTTTCATTTTGCGATCCCCATGGCGGTAACCATCTGTTAACAAACCACCAATGATAAGAGATACGTCCGCCTGCAGCTCCACTGCTATGGCATTCAGAACGTTCTGTACGATTAACAAACTGACAAAGCCCACCACCAACACTAACATTATTCGGATGATTTCTTATACAAGAATCATCGCAGGTGTGTTGTCTATCAACAATATTATTAATTGGTAAAACTAAAACATTTGATGGCCCCGGTTGATTTAAATTTATTCTTTGTTCAACAGATGGTCCAGCATCTGCTGTTACTGGTGGTGTACCCGGAGCATTTGCAATTGATTGTGATGCTGAAGATGTTGATGGCTCATTTGTATTTACATCAGCACCACTTGAGCCTGACGCAATCGCACCACCTGATTCTTGATTAACTGACGATGCAGAGCAAGGCGGTCGTTCAAGTCTACCGACATAAATTGTCGGATTGGCATACAGTGGATTATTAACTGATTGAACAAATCCAATTCGTCCAATATAAATAGCAGAATTCGAACTGGAGAACATTCGATTACGACAATTGCAATTTGTTGAATTTCTACATTGACAATCGCCACGTCGTAATGAATCAACTAACCGACTTGCACTGATTGGAAATCTTGGAAAAGAATATTCACCACGACAATATGAACATCGACAGCTACGCGATACTTGATAAATGTAATGTCGTGCATTACCTGATAGTGAATCAGTTGAATTTCCTGAATCATAACATCGCAATCTATCGTGAAAGCTGTTACAACGTTGACATATGTGATATCGTATAAATGGCAATCTTGTACAAAATTGGCACATACAATTGTGACCAACATGATACACGTAACGGCCATTTGTCGCCAATGCAACATTATCAGTTGAAAAACAATTTCGTGACAATCCAACAAAGCGATTATTGAAACAATCATTATTTGATAAATAAAATTCTCGTGGTGTATCATAACGATTTGTATTCCATATTATTGCTGATGATGATGATGATGATGATGATGATGCAGTGGAAAAATTATTTGTAGCATTATAATTATTCGCACGCGAATTAATATTACCACGATACCATGGACGATTATCTATTCTTTCATAAGTATGATCGCCATTATTTATTTGCTGTGGATTATTCATTTCATTTCTATCACTTTCATTACTTTCCTCAAAATTATTATCGACAATAATATTATTAACAGCATTGTCATCATCATCATCATCATCACTATCTAAACGTTCATAAATATTCTCTTCATGTTCTTGTAATTCACGATTTCTATTCAATACACGAATAATACGAAGAAAATCTGGATTTTGATAGTGTTGATTTAAATTCTGTTGGCGATTTTGATAAATTCTATTATTATAAACGCGATTATTTTGCTGCTGTTGACATCGCTCTTGATTCCTATTCATACGACTCATGGCAAACACTGCTAATTCACCATTTTCATATCGTTGACAAACACAACGTGCACCTTCACAATCATGTCCACCACGATAACGTTGCAATGAAACATTATTTTGATCTGCATCTGGCGCTTGTCCACCACTACCAACACCAGCAGCAATAACACCACCGCTGGGCGCAATTTCAACCGACAACTCACCGTCCTGTCCAACAGTCAGTTGATCCTTTGAATGCCCAGCGGTTTGTAAACCTCACATTGGCGCTGGCGGTGCTTGTGGTTTATCAATAATAGCTACACCCGCATAACTTCTTCCAATACTCATACAACTTGGTAATGTTGTCCATGTATTTGTTCGCGGTGAATAAACTTCAACTGAAGCAAGATTAGATGTGCCATCATCACCACCAACAACATATAAATGATTATTTAACGTAACAACTCCAGCATTTCTTCGGCATAAAGCCATATCAGCAATTGGACTCCATTGATTTGTTTCAGGATTATAAGCTTCAACACTTTTACGCACTAATGGACCATCATGTCCACCAACAGCATAAAGAATTCCATCTAATACACCAACGCCAGCGCCACTTCGTCGCGCAGACATTTCAGCGACCGGTTTCCATTTATCTTTCTCTGGATTATAACATTCTACACTAGATAAACATTGTCGTGATATTCCATCATAGCCACCAACGGCATAAAGAAGATTTTTTACTACACCAACGCCTACGCTACTGCGACGGGTTAACATCGGTGATATTATTCGCCATTCGTGTGTTCTTGGATCGTAAACCTCAGCTGAATTTAATCCAGTTGTTCCATCAAATCCACCAACGGCATAAATACAATTGCCAAGTACTGCAACGCCTAATGTTGATCTTCGTGCATCCATTCCAGCACATGCTGACCATTGATCAGCAGTTCCATCATAAACATCAACAGTACGTACACGCAATGAGCCATTAAAACCACCAACAGCATAAACACGCCCGCCAAGAACTGATAAACCAGCACGACAACGTCGCGTTGGTAATTCAGCGACTTGATACCATTTTTCTTCTTTGAAATCATAACATTCAACGCTACGTATTGCTTTAGGCGCTTGTCCACCAACAACTAATAAAACTTTTGGTAAACCACGCGGTTGTCGGGGTTTAGTTCGTGGTGTTTTAAATAATGATTTTTGTTCGCCTTTTAGTAAATGATATTTTAATGCTTCAATTAGGAAATCTTTGCATTGTAAATTGGCTTTTAATAATGGCTCCTCTTCCACTCGTTGTACTAAATATTCTTGTGATAAAAGTGGCAGTCGTACGTGCTCCATTAATTGAGCTAGAAAATTTTGTCGTTTATCGAGATCTGAATGAACCCAGGATATTACACATTCAAATACTTTTTCTTCAGATGGCACTGATAAACGATCGCTACAAATTAATTTGGCAACTTGTTGCGGTGCTAATGTTAAAAATTCCTCACCTTCGATTACTTCCCTGCAATGAAAATAAATTATTAATTCAATTTTTACTATTTAAGGTAAAAGAGAAATTAATATCTTTTTTTTTTTCTTTTCAAGGACTATTAATGACTTCTTACGAAAAGTGTTGTTCGATATAACTGTCTGCGTGTGATAATAATTCCAAACATCCATGAAGATCAGCAAATGCACGAATGCCTAAACAATTTGATGGATGCAATTGTGCTTGTAAAAAATCGCAACATGCATCTCGTACATCAGTAAGTTGAAGTAAATTTGCTGCTGGTAATAATACTTGTACATTCTCTTCAGTAACATAAACTTCAGCTGTATACACATAATCAACAAGTAATTCCAATGCTGCATGATCAACTCCTTGTAATTTAATTCGACGTTGATCACGTTCTTCAAAACTTGTAAACATTGCATAAAAATATGGACTGCAAGCAGCTAAAACCATTTTATGAGCTGGTGTATCTTTACCACCGTCTGCTTCTAAAATGACATCGCAAAGTAAATTTTGTCTGCAAAGTAAAAAATTAAATTAAAATAATTAAAAATGATTCCTCCAAAAATTCCAACGTTAAAAAAATTAAATTATTCTCAAGATACAAAAATAAATACCACAGACTCATAAATATTTATTCTGTTGTATTTTATAATTTTGTATTCAAAAAGTTTCTTTTTCTCACTGTTTATTGATTAATAAATAAAATATCGAAATCATTTATTCACAAATATATCAATTTTTTTTCCACTTACTTTCTCATAGCATTTATAACATCAAATGCTCTATTTGTATGATGATGATTTCGATAAGGAGGTTTATCCTTCCCAGTTTCTCTTGGGATATGTTTTTGTGAGCTTTCATCAAGTGAATTTTGGCTTGCATATCTTAGCAACAAGCAACTATAAATAAAAATAAAACAAATAAATTAACAAGTATATAGAAAAGTAAACGAAAAAATATATTAACTAATATTTATTTTCAATTACCTTCCAACATTTTCACCAGAATCATTTGATGGTGGTGCAGGACTTTGTCCACAATTTGGCTCCATTTTAGCAATTTATAAATGTTTATATATAATTTTATAACCAATTATATCGTCTCAATCATTAAAAGAATATGAAAAAAATTTTTTTTTTATTGTCACACGACTCAATGCATTTAATCAAAACTAATTTATACAATTATAGAAATGTTGTGACATTTTTATCGGTGAACTGACGCCACTAAGGGGGACAGAGATCATCGAGACATGATAACGAAGGTGAGCAACAATGTCCAAAAAAAATATATATATATTTATACGATAAATAGTGGAAAATATAATGCAACAATAATTTTACACTGATATATCTCAAAGTAAAAATAAAAAACAAATTACTGTACTGCGTAATTTAATTAATAATTGAGCTTTTCAAACACTTAATGTAAAATTTTGTTTTCTTTTTTTCATCTCAATTTTATGTTGAGAATAAAATAATGCAAATCACTTTTGTATAAACATTGTTGTAAATTGATCAATCACAAATTGAATAGGGCAGTGAGAGTGAGAGAGATTTATGAAAAAAAATGTCGAATAACAAGTAAATTTATAATTATCTATTAAAATGTTTTAGTTGAACACAAACTGCAACTGTCGATTGAGTATATCACTATGTGCATACTGCACATATATAAATATATAACCGTTTTGTAGTATTTATATGTATGCATGTTTTTTAATCGTCAGGAAAAAAAATGGCGGGTGTATATATAAACGATCGTCCCTGACAGATCGGGAGACTTCGGCAGAATTCGGGAAACGTGCTCTCTCTCTCACTCACTCCCGTTCTCTGACTGTTCAAGTCCACAAAATGGCGTCGTACAGAGTACAAAGTTATGTGCGCAAGTCCAAACGCATTTATGTCTTTTACAAGTGCATAATTGCGTACATACGAAGTCGTATTACGTATTTTCAATGTATATTCATAAGTAAGTTAATTTATTTAGTCAGTATTATATAAAGATAAGGGGATTAATTGTAAAGTAGAGCGAATTATTTGTAGGTTATTTATCTTGTTTTATGAATATTATTTATAGATAAAATTAAATCTAATATAGCGACATTTATTAATGTTTAAATAAATATATTAGCTGAGATATCATTTTGTTATTAGAATTTGTGACAATGATGAATTTTGAAGAGTGAGTAATGATGATTTTATTTGAAATGTGTATTCAAAAATGGCGCAATGCCTTGATACGCATGCGCATCGAATGTTTTACACGTCAGTCGCCATTTTGTGTTAGTTTCACTGCCAGAACAATTTAATTCTTACATATTTGGTAGTCGTGAAAATTATCTTGGTGAGTGTAGTGTATATGCAATATGAATTCGCGGGAATTATTTATTCATTTAACCTGTATATTAAAGAATAATTATCATTCTAGATTCGGGATTATGTAACTTAGAGGTAATATATTCGAAATTATTCAGCAATTAGGCAATGCCTTTTATTCTATGAGCTAAATAAGAATATCAAAGTCGTTGGTTTGTATTGCGTCGGTTCAAAATGCAACGACAAAATTGAATTCCATGTCGCTAGTGTATATAAAAGTTATGTGTTGAGCTTATATATTTGTCCAAACATCATTTTGAATAATGAGAAGAAAAAATAATTGCACAAGCAGCCATTTTGATGGATAAAGTATAAAAAATTAATTTTCATTTCCTTTTCTTGGTGATTTTTTTTCATCCCAAAAAGTTGATTAAATTATTCATACTCCCAGTGCTCTCCAGCATTAATTTTAAATATTTAAACTATCGTGTAAGAGAGGTTAAGATATAATTATTATTAATCTAGCATTGTAAATAAATTAAAAAAATATCTTTGTGAACAATAATTAATTAATAACTGTATTATAAATATCCAATTATTAGTAATATTAAATTACTTTTTCGCGCGTGTTTTTTTGAACGATAAAAAAGTGTAAAGTGTAGTTTAGTGTTTGTGTTCATCGATGGCGCTAGTGGATGCGATTTGGAAAAGCTATATAGGGAAATATTACCATGAAAAAAATACTGGAAAAGAGAAAAAAGGTAGAGGAAAATAATAAAATTAATTATTAATAAATACAATATTTTTTTTTTTCATTTCAGATTGTTTAAATTATATTTGTCTTTGCAAACCCAAAAATACTTTGACATTACAAAAAAAGCAATTACATATTCTCGAATATTTCAAAAATTGTTTGCTTTTTTATGTAATAATTTATTATTTGCTATATGATTATATTATTTATATCCACTGCGATTGTTAAAACACAATTGTTTCTTTTTTTTCTCTCTTTCATACGTTCATAATTATAATCATCATTGCATAATTCCTTTTTGTGGAAAAAGTAGATTTCTTTTGTAGTGTTTGTTTTTGTTTTTAATATTTAATGTACTGTCTCATTGTTCTTTCAATATTTTCTCTTTCATTTTTTCTATTGACACGTATCGACGGATAAGAAAAGATGGCACAATACGCCGCATAATAAAGCACAAAAAAGCGGTAAATTCCTTTGTGTATACACACATTTATACACAAATACATACACTCACACGTACGATATGTATACAAGATAATTCATAAAATTATCTTTTATTATTCATAGAAAAAAAAAAAATCAATTACTTGATTTTCTTCATTTTTCATTTCACAAAAATTGCATCTAAACAATTTCTTCATTTTCATTAATTTATTTCTCTATTTCGCTATGACAATTTTTATTTTTTATTTCATTTATATAATATATCCATTCACTGTTTAATTCACTCATTCATTTTTACATTTAATATAATAATTAAAATTCACGTTGATAGTCAACAAAGTCCAGAGAAGCAATCACTTTGAAAAATAGCCAAACAGCCATTTATTTATCATTAATAATAATTACTTTATTATTTTTATTTATTTTTTCTCTTTCATCCCAATCATTTATTCAATCACTTACTTATAAATATTCTTTATTTATTTAATAATATATTCATTTATTTGGTTTATTAGTGTCAGTCGAGTGTGTCCGAATATCGGGCAAGCACGAAAATGAAAAAAAAAAAAATTTAATAATTCAAAAAAAAAAAAAAAAAAAAAAAAAAAAATATTAAAGAATAAAAATAAATAAAAGAAAACACACTATACGCATTGTACCACAGTAAATACCACAATGAGAATATATATATTTTATTCCCAGAGTATAATCCACAATGGAATACAACCGCTGTAATGTTTTGCTCTTAATAAATACACAAAATTCATACATACAATTTCACAATATGTATTCATATATTATATACATACATTCATACGTACATAAACGTATGTATAAATAAATATATACTATCTGCATGTATGTATATATGTATGTATATATATGGATGTAAATTTATAAACAGGCGTATATACAATCAAATTTTTATTTCACACATAAACATACACACATATTTATACGTTTACGTAAACATTGCCCAGTTTTGTGGGCACATTAATAAATGTCGCTTTTACGTGATGGCCTTGGTGTTGTAGCTACAAATAAAAATTTTGTAGCATACCCTGGATATTAATATGAAATCGTACGTAAAATTATTCTAACAAATACAATCCCTTTTTTTTTTTTTATTACAATTCAACTTAACCTTTTTTTTTTTTTTTTAACCCCCGTTGCGGCGCAATTATATAAGTTTTGTGAGCATACACCGACCATTTTATATCAGTTATTTATATGCCATTGTCCTTTTTTTATTTATTTTTTTTTTAATTTTATATTCACTTTAATATATAAATTGACTTATAAATACAATTCGTATTTGTATTTTTTATTTGATCAGAAATTCGTGATATTTCTTGGTTGATTATTTATTAATTAAATATTTTGCTTTGATAAAAAAAAAGATACGTTTTCAAGTGATATGAAATAGTTTT
>JAQQBS010000003.1:8248712-8262566 GCA_030347275.1 Microctonus aethiopoides | reverse complement strand
TAAATTATGTCACAAAAGTTTGAATAAAATAATAAAAAAAGAAAAAAAAAATTCTTTGTTTTTGTTTTGTTTTCGCTGAGTTGAGCGGAATAATGAAAACCCCGATCGAGGCTTTGGCACACAAAAGTCGAGTATGTACGAAAAGGTAGCTTTTTTTCTTTCCTTTTTGTTGGTCGATCGTTGTTTCTATGCGAAGCAGCAGCGACAGCAGTAGCAGCAGCAGCAGCAGCAATAATACCAAGAGCAGTAGTAGTGACAGCACCAACAACATCAGCATCAGCAGCAGCAGCAGCAGCAGCAGCAGCAATAGCAGGACAACAACATCATGGCACATTCTTCCATTGTTATAGATGAAGGCCAACTCGTTCGCTTGCACACTGATGTGCATTTGTCCGTCTGTTCACCGTGAACAGACAGCGCGAATGAGAAGTGGTATTGCTCCGAGTGATATGAAAATCAGACTGCCTGGTCGAGTATTTGGTGGTGACCTGGAGCCTCGAGCTGCTTCTGCCAGTCCTGCTATAAAAAAATAAATAGAAAAGAAAAACGAAAGGAAAAAATAATAAAAAACAACAGAAAAAGAAAAATAAAAAAATAACTAGAAATTTTTTTAATATTTTTACACCAACCTCCAATAATTGACACGTCATCCGTGAGGTTTATTTCTGTGAAATTGAAATAAATATTGAATGAGCAAAGAAACTATTTTTTTTTTTTATAGATTATAATAAAATAATTTTAGAAGAGAAAAATAAATACTACGGTTTATTTTTATAGTAAATTTAATTATGTAATATTGTGAAATGTTATTTTATTTACTTACTATAAAGTCTTGATGTTCCTTCAGCTCTACCTAAACTATTAGTCGCAATGCAAACATAAGTACCGACGTCTTGTTCAGTAAATTTTTTTATTACAAGAGTAATGTCGACCTGATAGCCAGAACGTTCTTCATGAACTTCATACCTAGGTCTGTGAATAAATGCCAATTAAATTTTGTACTGTGAAGTGTTCATGATCGCGTTCATTATCTATCATTTAACCAAAAATTATTATGATAATTAAATCAAATTAAATAGATGAAAATGAATTTTACTATATTGAAATGTTGAATTATATAAAAAATTTAAAAATAGAAAGAAAGTATATAGTAATATTATAAGTTTTGAGTAAAGTATAAGTGCTCTTACCCATCTAAAAGCATCTCAGTTCGATTTCTCTCCCAAAAGTTTATCGTATTTGGATGTGCTTCAATTGAACACTCTAGTTGTACTCTAGTACCCAATGGTGCGCCCAACAGCTGACTCCGAACTTGCACAGTTGGGGCAACTGCGATTAAATAAAGTGATGGAAAATTGTAGGATTATTAAAAATTCAACTTTCTTAAATGCCAGTTCATGTTAAAACTCTTTTTTTATTTTCTATATACTGTGTAGCTGTTCAACTGCAGTTTTTAAAAGTGTGTGATAAAATAAAAAAAAATTCAATTCATCATTATAAATTAACGTAGGTGGCTTTAAATTTATTAGTTAAATATATCCAATAAAATAAAAGAATTATTTATTATTTAATTGAGTTGAATTTTATAGATAGAAATAAAAACTCACAATTCACTTCTAATGTTACACGTTTGCTAACTGTTGGTGGAACGTCGTTGGATGCAATACACATATAAACTCCCATTTGTTGTCTATCCACACGATAAAAATGTAATTTGGATTCATTGTAAATTTCCAACCTTTGAAAGTTGTAGCTCTTACCACCTAATAAATTATTATTAATTAATTTAATTATATTTATCGCAACATAAATGCAGGAAAGATTTAAATAGATATTGATTAAACAAAAAAAATCCACTCGTAAAATCATGAGAAAATTTAAACTACTGCACGGTTGTCTACAAAATTATCCCTAGTGAAAACTTTTTTAAAAGACACTCAACATACCCTTCTTTGCGTTTTAAAAAAATAGAAAAAAACCAATCCTTTATCTGCTCCGTCTATTTTCCTTCCTCTATCCCTATATAAATAAATTCACAAAAAGACCAAAAAAAAAAAAAAGAATTGCGTCTTGCGAAACTAAAGGAATATAAGCGACAGGTTGAATGTTTCAAACGAGTTTTTTTTTTTATTATTATTTTTCTTTTTTATTTTTTTTTTGCTCGGTTGCGTACGCGCGCGTAGCTTTATATTTTATAGAGCGCGTCCTAGTCAGGTAACGAGTTCGAAACTCTTTTTCCCAATGGACTGTTTTCTCGTTATCTTCTTCATCCAATCCATTCTGTCTCTTTCCCTTTTCTTCCAATCTTTAATGCTTTTTCTCTTTCGTTATCTCTTTACCCTAATACACACACATCCATACTCTTACATATATAAATATATAAAATTATATAAACACAAGTTTGCTCGTGTGAAAGATCGATGAAGATGAGACGAAGCACATCACTCGAATGAGTATATACAAAAAGTCTTTTAAAGTAACAGGAAATGGCAAATATACACGAGCTGAAAGATTTACAGGACTATATGAGACTCAAACAAATTTAAAGTTCTTATGTATTATTTGTGTTTTGCTATAGAATATGTATATATACACAATGTGCAGGGTGCATTTATCAGTAGACGTCAAGGGCCGACGTTGCCGACGTGTAGCAAGACCACTATTACTCCTCTTCTAACATCAAACTTTTGCCCAAACTCTTGGCTAAAACTTGACGATCAAGTACATGTATACACGTGTGCTACAGTATTTTATGTGTGTATATAAGAAGAGCGTATATGGTGAAAGTATAGCGTTGAAGGGAGTCTGCTTGGACTCAACAGTATAGTCTATATATAAATAGTTTTCTCATCCTTGCTCTTTTCATTCTCTTTAACTATAAACTTCTCAAAGAGAGTCGGGTTACTTCGTAACATCACTACACTCTCTTTATATCTCAACTCCTTTTCGTTGGATATACACTGATTTTACTATAATATGTACATATATATAGCTATATAAAGGCCATACAAGACCGCATTATCCAAGAATGAAATCCTAACTAGAGAGTAGCTCTTTATAATAAAGTTTATCCGAGATATAAAATTTTTTTTTTTAATTTTTTTTTTTTTTGCTGTGTTCATTATGTTTATAATTCCTTTCAGTTTTCAATTATCTGCTGGTGACGAGCAGTGCGGTAGTGTCACTGATGGATATAAGAATAGATAGGAAAATAGCGGAGGGGGAAAAAAAAAATAAAAAGTGGATAAAAGTAAAATAAAATTGTCGAACGTGTCTGGGCGTGAGGGTATATTATTCAATCGAGAAGAGAAAAGGTAAAGGAATGGGAACTTGAAAAAATAAAATGAAATGAAAGGGAAATCATTCTATCGTGACTCAATGAAAGCGACTGTGGGGATGTGCCGAGATTTGGTATTGAGACACGAAAAAATAATGGAGGGAAAAAAAATTGAAAAAAATAAAAAAAATAAATAAAATTGAAAGTGAGTGAGGCGCACTGGTTAAATTGCTGTATGCACAGACCAGCACTTTTAATATACATGTATGTGCATAAAAAATATATTATATGTGCTGCAGACTCTCAAATACTTTACTCATTCCCGTTCTGTACACTCTCTTCTTTCTTTTTTTTTTCTCACTGCTTGATCTGCAGACGATTATTCTCAGTGCGAATACGAGAAATCTGCCCGCGGTAGAGAAACAGCCACACGAAGGTTTTCCGTGCGATGCATGTACGATGAGTCAGCGGGAATGAGAAGAGACGGTTGGCACATACGCTAGTGGCCATGTGTGTATGTGGGCTCTTCCTTTTATTTTTTTTTTTTTCTTAGCTTTAAATTTTTATTTTTCCTATCCTCTACACCATGTGTAATTTCTTTTTTCTCTTATTTTCTTTCAGTACATCTCACATGCACATTTATACAAAGTCAACGCGCACTTACAGCTGTGGGGAATCGTGCAAACTTCAAAGTAGCATACGTGGTGGAAAGCAAAAAGGAAATATATAGTGAAGAAAGAAGGAAAAATAAAAACAGAGGAAAATTCATGCACTGGACGAAGGCGCCATTTATCATGAAATTTTTTCGCACCAAAAGTGTATGCACATATAGAAAAAGAAGAGATGCTGCTGTGCAACTATCTACTGTACTCTTCGAGTGGACTTTATATGAGTTATTAACATGAACACTGAATAGCAGTGGGGAATATACCACACATATAGATATACCAGGTTGGAAAAGAACGAAAAATGTAAGTCAATTTTATTTTTTATTTTTCTCTTTCATTTTTCATTTTTTACCTCCATATCTCTTTCATGCAGATATAAAATAATGCGATTTCATTTTTAAATTCATTATACTTATAAAAATAAAACAAAAAAATTCAAAAAAAAAAAAAAATGAAAATAAGTTTAATATATTATAAAGAGAAGAATCGCGGTAAAAAATATATTGTATATTAGGTATAATATAAAAGACATATAGGAAATTTATATAGTGTTGAAACATACTTGATAAAATTATTATACTCATAAAAATAAAATAAAAAAATTCAAAAAAAAAAAAAATTTTAAATAAGTATAATATTATTATATAAAGAAGAATCGCGGTAAAAAATATATTGTATTAGGTATAACATAAAAGACATATAGGAAATTGATATAGTGTTAAAATATACTTGATAAAATTATTATCTCATAAAAATAAAACAAAAAAATTCAAAAAAAAAAAATTAAAAATAATTAGTATAATATTATTATAAAGAGAAGAATCGCGGTAAAAAATATATTGTATATTAGGTATAATATAAAAGACATATAGGAAATTGATATAGTGTTAAAATATACTTGATAAAATTCACGACCTTACGTCTCTCGTGTTGGCTATAAAATAACGATAATGTCCGCGGGAATATTTGAGGGATGAAAATTGTGCATGAAGATGGTCCATTTTATAGAGACTCTTGAGAGCGACTCTTGTAGAGTGAGATTGTCGACGTTGCAGCCGCAGTCAAGTGTGAATACCGTCATATATGTATATGTTATGGGCTTGAAGAGGAAGAAGCAACAGAATAGGTTGTAGGAAGTGAATATAGAATAGGTTATACATACTTGTGTATGAAAATGGAAAGAGAGAATTGAGTAAAGGGGTTAAAGAGCGACAGAATGTTGCGAAAATGTAAATGGCATGAGGATAAGTTGTAAAATGGTGATCCCGTTGTGGGATTTGATTCGCTGTTGACATGCGAAAATTACTAGTCTACTCTGTTGCCGTCACACTAAACATATAGCATGCAAGTTTATATATAGTTGCTTTAAGTAAAATGAGACAAGATAGAAAGGAAGTTGAAGATGTAAGTTTATATACATATATAAAGATAGAAATGTGACATGAAGGCTTTGGGATTCGTAATGCGCGTGGGGTTTCTGTGTGTCGTATATAGTCTCGTGAAATTTCGTTCTAGCTTAGACAATAGATACGAACTGTAGGAACTTGAAAACGAGGTCGAATTTCTGATGAGTATATGTTGCCCGTCCTCTCGCCTCCATGAAACTCTTGGCTTTGGTGTACCCGTTGCTTGACAATTCAGCGTGACATTTTCACCCTCCGATACTGACAAGTCCTTGCTTGTCTCATCGCCATAAACAATGTCCGGTGGTACTGTATCAATTATTCGATGTCCATCAGCAAATTCAATTATTTAATCCATTTTTTTTTTTTTTTTTGATGAATTAATTATTCATGAAATCATAAAAATAAATAATTCCGTTATATATTATTTCGTCATATTAATTAGTAATTTATTAAAAGCATTATTGATAGTAAATATAAAGAGAATTTAATTCTATTTAATAATTTTAATTGCTTTAATATGTTGGAAATATTTTTTTTTCTCCAATATTATATTTTTTAATATTAATTACACGTGCGTAATTAATATTAAAAAATTCATGCATATAACATTTGTAATTTGTGTATATGTGGATATGTATCTACATATATTTAGTGAATGAGATTTGCCGAGAAGACTGGAAGCCAATCAATGCAAGTTGCACATATTCGCTTCAACGAGTACATCCTCAATCCCTCTCTCTACTTCATTGGCTTCTCACATATAAATGTATGTATATACATATCTGTACATCATATATTGGAATTTCGAGAGCACAGAGAGTAACCACTATGCATATATGCCAATACTCTCTGTATCCCCGTCCGAATCACATAAAATCTGTCAATGTTTTATATTTGCTCGAGGTATGTACTCTTGGTAAATCTCTTTCTGTTTCTCTCTTTCTCTTGCTATATTTTTTTCTTTCTCTTTCTCTCGTGCTCTCTCTATTTCAGAGGCTCATAGTGTGTATGAGAAGTATGAAAGAGTAAAAAAAAAATTCAACGAGCATGAAAAATTGAAATTACTTTTTGAGAGTATGACATAAAATATTTTTATCCATCAAAAGTTATATCAGTTGTAATTTATATTTTTATTACAGGTTTTTTTTTATTTAGCTTTGTTTGTTTATGTATTTATATTTATTTTGATTGTGTGTTCTCGATTGATTATTAATTTTATTGATAATTTTAAGTGGATTAGATTTAAAAATATAAAAAAGAAAAAAGTTTATTTGTGTAGTAGAATATTTAGGTAATTTATTTAAATAATGTGATTTATTGTAACTTTATAAACTCATTGAGGGCTAAAAGCTTATATAAATATCACAATTTGCATAAATATGTGAAGGAATGCAGAATAATAAATAGTTTTATGTATAAATTTGAGATTCATATAAAAAAAAAAAAAAAAGAAAAATATTATTTTTGGGTTTTTTTTTATTATATCCTAGCGGTTGCTTAATGTTATATGAATGAGAGGATACTCCTGTTGAATTTTGCATAATAAAAGTTTGGTTCTTGAGCTTTTATTCTTGACATTTTGTTTTTCCATTTTTTTTTTTTTATATTCTACAATTTTTATATTCCAGTACAAATTTTTGTTTTCTGCTTCTGATATGGATATAAGATTCTACCCTTCTACTTGGATGAATATGTAATTTATTATTCTAATAATATTTATCTATTTACTATAGGACTTACCAAGAATATCCAAACATCCAAGCTCTGCTATCATTGGATCTGTATTTATTTGACACATATAACATCCTTCATCAGATTTTTTTAAATGTCTTATGTGCAATCGCCATGTACAGTTGACACCCTCGTCCATCACTTGATTGCTACCAGACACGCTATAAATACCCATGGGAATACCAGGCGTGCTTGAACAACCACCCGCCTCATAGGAGACTGCTATGCGCGTGTTGTGAGTCACAATTCGTGTGTTCAACGAGAGTACAGTTTGGTCCGAAGCTCGTAACCATCCCACCTGCCAAAACACACACAAACATAAACAAATATGTACACACATGTATATTTAATAGTTCAGCTAGGTCCGAAGAAGAAGAAGAAATAATAAAAAAAATTCAACAGTGATATCAAACATTAAATAATAATTTGTAATTATTATTTTTATTTAAAAAAAAAAATTAAAATGCAGAAGAAAATTAAAATTTCAAATTATTTCTTTGAATAATAAATAAATATATTTTTAATCAATGTAATATTATATTGATTATATAATATTATTAATATATAATATTTAATACATAATAATAATAATAATAATATATAATAACAATAATAGAAATAATAATTTATAATTATTATTTTTATTAAAAAAGAAATTTAAATGCAGAAGAAAATTAAAGTTTCAAATTATTTTTTTGAACAATAGATAAATATATTTTTAATCAATATAATATTATATTGATGATATAATATTATTAATATATAATATATAATACATAATAATAATAACATATAATAACAATAATAGAAATAACAATTTATAATTATTATTTTTATTAAAAAAGAAATTTAAATGCAGAAGAAAATTAAAGTTTCAAATTGATTTTTTGAATAATAGATAAATATATTTTTAATCAATATAATATTATTAATATATAATATATAATATATAATATTAATAATATATAATAACAATAATAAAAATAATAATTTATAATTATTATTTTTATTTAAAAAGAAATTAAAATGCAGAAGAAAATTAAAGTTTCAAATTATTTTTTTGAACAATAAATATATTATTATTATTATTATTATTATTATTAATAATAATAATAATAATAAAAATAAATAAATATAAATATTCAGTAATAATTGATCGAAATATTAATATGGGAAAAAAATGAAAATTAATTGAATTATTTAACAGTTTATTAATATTATAAAATTGATTCATCATTTGTTTATTCAAGTAGAATAAAAAAAATATTAACTTTTCATTTATTTATACATGTATACAAACAATACGCGTGGCAAAAAGTATATATACCTACATAATTTAATTAAATATGTTAAGAAAAATTTTTAATTAAAAAAAACTTTTTTACTCACGATGAAGAATAGAAAAAACTCTCGACTTTAATATTATACAAACATCTATATATAATTTTTGTTATATTATGCATAAAATTTTTTTTTTTTTCAAATGAACATCTTTCATTTGGCTTAATGCAACGACAATTGCCGAGAAGAGCAAGTGATATAGATCAACGCTCAAGCCCAACAGAGCATGTATACAACAATTTTTCTCTTTCTCATTGGATCCACTTCTGTCTCTCACTTTATACCATCACTAACTATCTATCTGTCTATCTATCTATCTATCTATTTATCTGTCTATCTATCTGTCTGTCTGTCTATCGCCTCTCACTTGTTCATTGCATTTACCTACCGTAAACTACCTTACATATATAATATCTAGATAGTACCTATTATTGAATTACTCGATACAACGTGTTCCCAACCGCGAATGCTCGTCACTCGTCCAATAATCTACAATTAATCCGATTTACTGTTGCTCCCCCTACATCTCACTACACTATTTCTCTCTATCTATTTCGATTTCTCGCTTGCTTCCTGCATCATACCTTTAATATCTATGTCGTACAACGACGACTTCCTTTGCATACAATTTAATTGCAAATAGAGGATCGCAATTACGAGATACAAACTTATTCAACTGAATTAAAATGAAGCAACAGTATTTTACGAGTTTGTTGTCTGTATATTATCTGCAAATATGTATATATAAAATGTAAATGATATAACAAGTTGAATTTGTATATAGATATATTTTATATAAATAGAATAAAGTATATTTTGATATAACGACATTTTCACTTTGGCGATGATAACATTCTGTTTACTGGCGACGTGACCATTTCAAGTGGGATCAGTGCGAGTGAGAATTGTTGTGGGAGAAAGATACATATTAGGAGGACAGAGTGGAAATGTTAGATGGAAAATATACAGTGTGATAGTGGAGAAAAAGGAAAATGAAGATATGTTTAGGTTATAAAAGAAAAGAAAATAAAAAGGAAACAAAACTCGATGGCTATCGTGGATAAGGAAGAAAAGGGGTTTGTTTTCAAAGCGTATCGCCTCGCGGGCTTGAAAAGAGGAGTAATGGATTGTTCCAACATCCCCCTACCAAGGGCATTTACCCTCACTTGTCGTTCGAACAAATGACAAGCAAGTAAAATGACTCTGTTGTTTTTTTTTTCTCCCCGTTGTCTTTTGTTTATGTATGGATAGATATATTTTTTTTTTTTTATACCTTGTATTTTCCAATGTTGCGGACATAACAGGAGAATACTGCTTCGCGTCCAATTGCTGCCGTTTGATTGCCAACAGGACGTAGAAATGCTGGAGCAGCGTTGAAAGAGTCTGAAAAAAAAAGAAAGCCATGGAATAAAATAAAATATATTGATACATGAAGAGAGATATATTTTTTTTTATTTGTTTTGTATTAAAATTTTATATTTGTTTTAATTAATTATATAAATGTAGTGAATTTTCTTTTTTATATGTAGATAGAGGATTATATAATTGCATTGTGGGGAATAATATATTATATTGGGCGTGATGATGAACAGGTGATGCGCATGCAAAGTGTGAAGCAAATTTCCCGATATATTCATCCTCTAAATTAATAATAAATTAATTCCATCAATATTCCCAAAGTTCATGTATGTATATGTGCGTAATGGTGGTTGAAATTTGATTTTATGACACTATCAGCATGAACATAAATGTTGTAAATGGTTATTAGATACCTATAACCCGAGATATTTCAACAGTCAACATAAAGAAAATAAAAAACAAATAAAAAATGATTCAAAATAAAATATTTGATTTATCGTTTATTTTATTTATTTTTTTCTATTTCATTGCAAATGGATTTTATAAATCTGACAAAAATCACAAATTCCAGTGAGTGAGATAACACACGCACATTGTTGACATGCTTCAAATCCACACATTCAACGTTCTCTCTGTTCAAATATGGAATATATATTCCATTTTCCCACCAACGTTAATTTGTTCGTTCGGTCGATTCTCGGTTTCCTGTTCACTTGGGACTGGGTGTTAGTGGTAGTGACGGCATTGGTGAGCGTATGGTAGCAGTCATTCCGTTTGTATTCTATCATGTATACCAAACCCTCCATTCCCTTGCTCTACATACCATCCATCCGTACACTTTGCGTCGCGAGGCATTCAGGCTTATTCCCCCGCAGCCCAAAGGGAGAGAAACTAGGGATGAAGAGAGATTGAGAGCGAGAAAGAGTGACAGCGCGGCTTAAATCCGAGAACGAGCAATATCCAAATTGCCTCGGTGCAGGGTTTAATGCTTCCCAAGATAGCTTCGCAGACAAATCGCTGGGGGAATAAAACTTTATGCGCTGCACGATTGACAGAAATAATAATATTTATATATTTGTGTATATTTATTCAATATTTATTAATAATTAATAATTCTGACAAGTTTTATTTTTGATTTATAGATAATAAATCACGAGTTATTATATTGTCATATATTACTAAATATTATTTTGATAATTATTATTTATGATTGAAAAAATTGAATTAGAAATTTATTAAAATAATTTTTTTTTTTTTTTTTTTGATAAATGTTTTATAAATATTTTTTTTTTGGTTTGTCATGTGTTGAATTTTTTACGAATAAATTGTCCATAGACAATGTTGAATAATAACATCGATGAAAAATAATACATCCATATTCAATAATATACATTCAATAAAATATAAATAAATTTTATATTGTATAATATTATATGAAATATAAATTTTTACATATTCATATATATGAATATTTACTTAACATCAATATCGTATCAAATTCATAATAAAAAAAAATAAAAATTTGTCTACAAATAGTGACAGATGACAAAAAAAAATTTTTTTGTTTTATTCAAAAAATAACAACAGTTGTGGTTATAAATAATACAACGTCAATTTTCCAGTTGGAAAAATTAACAGCTGAAGAATATAACGTTGAAAATAACTCGCGCAAGAATAAACGTAATGTTAAACAATTTTTATCCTTGCTACATATTATTATTATCATCATTTTTATTTTTCATCTTTAGTCTTTCACGTTGTATCCCAAGTTTTATTTTTTATTATCATTTCTTTTTTTATTTTACTCGTCTCGTGCGGATGCAATTCTTTAAGCCGAGGATTTCGCGCGTTCCCTGTTGCATTACACATGAAAACCCATTACACATATGTATATATATTTATATGTATAATATATCCCCAACATATAACTACACAAGTACCGGCATATATGGATGAATGAAAGGATGAAACGGAGGGTAAAAAGGAGGATGAATTTGCAGTGGTTGTTGCCAGAATTGAAAGAATAAATAGGCACACGACACAACGACAGGGGAGAGAAAAATAGCAGTAGCATCGTCAAGTTGAGAGGGGATGGTGGTCGATAGAGAAAGAGAGAAAGACATTGTAAAATCCCCTTTTGGGAATATTTGTCTGATTTCTACCAAGCCTCAATCGATCTCTTTTTCCCTCTATGTATAATTTATTTATTTTTTTTTTATCTTATTTTATTTTTACTGTATATACAAAACTCTTGCTCCCATTTCAATACATGCATATGGACGCATAGTATATATATACACAGTGACAAACATGTGTATATAAAAATATTAGTGACGCTATATAAGTCAAATATATTGAACTTATGTGAACGAAATTGATATATAAAAAGGATGAAGAAAAATAAAATAAGAAACAAATAAGAAAGAAAATTTATATAAAGAAATAATATCAAAGATTTTCACGATAAATCTCTCAAGCTATTGTATATAACTGTTGCCCGGGCATATAATCTTATCCTCCAAAACCGATAAATCTATGGATAAGTCGTCATCACACAAAGCAACATAAATATACATGTGCGTATGCTGCACTTATATTTATATATGTTGGTTATATTTATGTTTAAGAATATGTGTGACTTTGTGTGTGTGTGTGTGTGTGTGTGTGTATGTATGTGTGTGTGTGTGTGTGGATAATGCTGAAGAAAAGATAAAGATCCATCTATTCTTTTCTTCTTTATAACCTTCACATATTTCTTTGTTGAAAGAGTATTGTATGAAAACTCCAAGATCTTTGGACATTCTTTTCCACTTTTCCACTTATAAAACGTTATAACGTCACTATTCCGGATATTGCACAAAATATATGTATATATGTAGTTTATAGTTATTTTTATTTATCGATTATGATTCATCGACTGTCAAGTATGATTATTTCATTTGAAAATAAAAATATTTCTCTCTTTTTTATAAAAAAATTTGTGAAAATATAAAAATGTAATTTTTTTTTTAAATTATACGCGTATATTTAATGTTTACTTAACAAAATGATGAATTGATGTATTTCAATTTTATGTAAATTTACTTGTGAATGTGTAAAAAAAAATATTTTATAAAATTTTATTTCAAGATATTTTTTTTATTCTCTTTATATTATTTATTTCTTTTTTACTCAATTTGAAATTCGTGCACTCAATTCACTCGGTTTAATGCTTGAGTTTTACATGAATTTCATGGCATGTGATGATTAAATAAATATATACATATATAATAGAGATATTGATTAGAAATGGATGTGTATTAAATATAGAAGATAAAAAGAGGGAAATTAACATGAAAAGTATAATGTAAAATATGAATATTTCTGGCATTTGTCGGCAACAGGTCTTCCGCTAATTTTGTACTTGCACTTGGCTGCGGTTGTGATGCAAAAACAATGGACAATTCTGACAAAATACGTTCAGATATAGATATATTTAAATATTACATACACATATAGACATAGAGAAATGAAGAGAGAGTAAGTCGGAAGCCATTTGATTTCATCGCCTTTCATCTTACGTAAATAAAGTTGAGCTTTCACCACTGCTAACATAATACTGCTGCTACAACTTCACTGTATAATTGCTTTAAAAGCTTTGCTTTCATTTTTTTTATTCTGCTCTTTATATTCTTTTTTTTTTTTTTTTTTTTTTTTTTCTCATCTTTCTCTATTGTATTATACTCTTTATCTCGCTTTGCCATACTCCCACTCGTTCTTTCTTTGCGTTTTGTTAATCGACTACCGGGGCACCACTGCAGTTCTTTCATTATAAATCCACTTCGTTCTGTATTCTTTTTCAATTTTTTTATTTTTTCACATCTTTCTTTTTTTTTCTCCCCCTCGACTGTCTATGAAGAAAAAAAAAATTATTAAAACTGAGGACAGTAAAAAAATAGAAAAAATATTATCAAGAGATTCTTCAGTGATTCGTTTGCACGCTGCAACAAAGAACGCGTTCATTCTCTTTTTTCTACCATCTGCATTTTATCTACCTTGAAAGAAAGTGATGAGAAAAATAAAAAAAAAAAAA
>JAQQBS010000003.1:8231039-8248612 GCA_030347275.1 Microctonus aethiopoides | reverse complement strand
CCCAACTAACCCCGTAAATTTAATATAATATAATAATGAAAAATAATAAAATCACTCTTGAAAATTAATTACGCTGCAATATCACACATATTATTATTAATAAATGCAACGGTAATTTTGTATTATTTTTATATATCGAGATCAAAAATTAAATCATTTTTAAATTCAGTTTTAGTTCCATTCACACTACTGATATCATTATTTTGACTTATTTTATCACGATTCAGTATTGGTTTGACATTGTCTGAAGATTTTTCTTCATTAATATTTTTTGTCGTATTAATTTTATATTTTTCACGTTCTTCAGTTTCAGAATTTTCGCTTTCGCTCATGCGACGTTCATGAGCCTGTTTCTTCTTGCGTAATTTTCGTTGATTCTTTTTTCGACGACCCAAAATACTCGAGTTGGATCTGGAAAAAAAAAAAAATTTATAATGAGTGAAATTAATATTTTATATTTAAATGAAGTTAAAAAAATTATGAAAATAATTTATATAATAAATAAAATTACCTGAATAATTGACGCGATACAACGTCGTTGAATCGTACAGTTTTTTTCAGACTGCTGCATTCTGATTCGGAATTTAATTCTTGTACCGAATCGTAATTTAAATCAACTGATGACATCAAACCAGCAGTGTCATCAATACTTGATTCCGATACAGAACGTGAAAAATTACTACGACGATATTTTAATATTCCTCTTGTAATATTATTACTGCCATTACTTCCATTACTATTTGACAATTCATCGCCACTACTTTCAGATACAAATTTATTAATTTCACGATCTTTTTCTGTTTCATAATTATTATCCAAATATTCATCATCTGAATCGATATTATTTGCATGAACATTTATTAACACATCAGTGTCATTATTTTTCAAACCCCCAATTTTATCCTTACATTTATTGCGTTTTAATTCTACATTATCATTTGTTTTCTCATGATTATTAATTTGATATTCCAATTTATTTTCCATAGATATTTTATTCGGCAGATCTTTTTCTTCCATAAATTCTTCATTTAATCCAACTGTATAATGATTCAATCCATCAATATTTTTTAATCCAACAGTAAATACAATATTATTGTCCCACGGTTCAACAGTTACCGTGTCACGATTAAATGTATCATCTTTTATTTTGAAACACAATGAATAATAAATTGGAAAAAATCCAGCGCCAACAGATGATAATGTAATATGTATTCCCGAATTATTTTCAAGCAATTTATATTTAATTGAACCAGTATCAACATTTTTAATATGAATTGTTAATGTTAATATATCATCGTAAATGCTACTGGTGTAATTTGGAAGTGAATAAATAATATTATCACTCATAAATGCATCGTCATAAATTGTTGATGAATTAATAGTTTGCGAATTTGTATTAATATCAGACTCATTTTCATCATTATCATCTTCATCTTCATCATATTCATCGAAGGTTTTCATTTCACTTATGAGACTACTGGAAGGACTTTTATTACTATCATTATTTATTAAAGATGATGATACTATTTGCTGTTGTGTGTTATCACGAATTTTAATAGTATCATTTTCATTATGTAATTTATTATTTAATTCCACTGGTGGACTGCCATGCTCGCTTTCAACTCCACTATCATCTTTAAATTCAAATTGCTGTTTATTAATGTTATCACGTCTTACTGGCAGTGTTATTGTCAATTTTTTATTTGACGAATCAAATTTAGCATTGCCATTATTTGGGTCAACGCGATAAGGCAATGGAAGTTCTAAATGATATCTCGCTGGCTTTTCACTTGATAATATTAATAAACGTTCTTGTACATCTAATTCAGCGTCATTAGATGATTTTAATAATGGTAAATCAATGACAATTACGAGATTTTTCGGAATTGCTGCATATAATTTTGCATCTTTTGTATTTTTAAAATCTTGAATATCGAGATTCGTTTGATGTTTAACAATAAATTTTGGTGTTGTATAATTTAATTTATTTCTATCATTAGCATTAATTAATTTCGATTTAATATCGAAATATTTGGTAACTGGTGATGGTCGTGATGATTTTTTATTTTCTGTAAATTTATTCGTATATTTTTCACGTGCTTCATCATAACTTGACATTAATTTTTGATAAATTTCCGGCTCAATGTCAATTCGTTTTTCCTCTGATTTTTCACATTTTTTTCGAATTACAGTCGAATGATTTATTCCTTTGAATTGTATTTTTGGAAATTTCATATTTTTCCGATCGAGTTTCACCTGAAAATACAAAAAAAAAAAAAAAAAACACAAAATTTTTTTTCTTCTTTTTCATCATTCTAATAATTTTTTTTCTTTATTATAATACAAATATTAAATACTGCATACATATGCGATAAAACACGAGAATTTTCTAGCAAATTTCCAATAGAATGGCGCCTAGCAACGCTTTACCGGCAGTGCCGGCTCAAATAAATTCAATAAAATAAATATGACAAAAAATTTACCTTAAAATTATTTTCAATCCCATCAAATGCAGTATTATTAACAATTTCACGAAACCGTGAATTTTTCGTAGCCAAATAAAGTGTATCTGAATGAAATACCACATCAAATACCGTACAACGATTATTTTTTTTATCCAGGTCATCATGAGGCGGTGACAATGTATATGGAATTGACCATTGTAAACCACGATTGCCATCTTCATATGACGGTTGACTCGTTGGCTTTTCAACAATATCACATTTACCAATATTTATAAAACATTTTTTATCACCATTCAAACTTGTCTTTATGACGTAACCCGGCTCGGAATTAACAAATGTTAAATCTACGCCGCGTTCTTTCTCTAATTCAATTAATTCTCGTTGATATAATTTACGATTCTCCTCACTCGTCACTTCATTTGCATATTCAATAAATAATTTACGAAATTCTTCTTTCTTTAAACATTCATTTAAATTATCCAATTCCTCCTTAGTGACATTTAATTCTTCCCAATTATTTCTTTGTGTCTCACAAGCGTCCATCTTTTAGAGTAACTGTTTACAAATAAACTATATGTATATCCCATCTGCCGAATACATATATATGTGTCTTCCTCTCCATCTCTCGCTCTTTCTCATTTTTTCTTTCTCTCTTTGGCCCATCCTGCTCTGCGCACACGTAACACACAGCAGCAAAATATCAACGACCGGAGAAAGCCGCAGTGTAAAAAATTATATGAGAAGTTTACTCTGTCGGTAAAGAGAATTTGTCAGCTGATTTTATTTAGTTCGAGGATATTCCCGTTAGATGGAGAAACTAGTGCCTTTAAATACCTGTCTTTATTATCACCACGTGGACGTGTGTGTTTTGGAGTTAAACGTCATTTAAATTCACACATGAACATATGTGATGGTGTGAGGTTATATATGTACGTGAAATTTTTTTTAAATGGTTCAATCAATCGCCACTAGAGATCAGCTGTCTCTTGAAAAATTCGCGAATGAAAGAAAAGAATATGAAAAAAAAAAAAAAAAAAATACACGAGTAATTGCCAATTAAATTCGTGAATTATATAGAAATTCTTTTTGAAAAAAGAGGGAAGTGACGTATATAGTCTGAGCAAAAAAAAAATTTATTTAGATAATTATAAATATTTCAAAGTTTAAATGATTTTCAACTTTGAAAAAAAAAAATTAATTACTTTAATAAATTTGTATTTCTACGGAATTAATGAATAAATAAAAATACATTACTGATTAAAATTCAGTTATATGTAAAAAATATTTCGAGAAGAAAAAATAAATAATCCATCCCAATAAAAAAAAACAGTTTTCTTCTTTACCATCAGAAGGTAACATGCTCACAAATATACATATAATTAAGTCCTATATATAAAAATTATTTAAATATATAGCTTTATATATTATAAATCAATCAAAAAGTTGACTCAATCTCCAAAGTAATCATAACTCAATGCAATTTTGCATAAAAAAAAAAATCCAATCACACAACCTGCAAAATCCATACATATATCATACAAACATATACATATATACATAATTCCTCTGTTGCAACTTTAAATCCGCGAGAGGCGCTGTTGTATTCTCCCATACATACACTCAATACATTTCTCTTTACTTTATTCAGATATTTTTGCTTACATTTGTCCGTCTGATGGCGTATACACATACACAAACAAACAATCCTCGAGTTGAAGACTCCATTTCTCATGTGTATACCTCTCCGCCAATCACACACACACACAATAATTTCAAGGCCTCTCCTCGTGAAACGGAGGGAGAAAATTAGAAACAAAGTGCGATATAAACTAAAATAAGTGAACAGAAGAAAGAAAGAAAGATGTCTCCTCTACTGCTGCTGCATGCTTATACCATGATAAAATGAACGGTGCAATGTACTGGTAAAAGAGAAAGACCACTACCAGCAGCAAGCAGCAGCAGCACCATCACCAGTGTGCGGTATTACGTGCGTTCGTTCGCCATGTGCGGCTCCGGGTGTGACTTGGCGCGTATTGCCAACAGCAGCATCCAATAACAATTTTAAATATAATTATCCCAAAAAATAAATACTTTCATTCGAGTGCTTCATCCGTGTGTTATAAACAATAAATATATTTCATATCACTACATACACCCCTAATATACATACATTTTCCCACACACAAAGTGCATGTACATAAATCTCCTCCAAATTATCCATCCAATATCCATGAGAAGTTTCATTTGTGTTCACATTTTTTTTTCATTAATAAAAAAAAAAATTTATAGGTTGTGTTTGCCTATTGTATATATACATATACATTGATATCTAAATATATATATATATATATAATATATATATGTATACTATATGAATGTCTGCAGTGTGTATGTGTGTCGGTAAAAGTATAGAGGCATAGTCAGACACAGTAGTAGCGAGGCGGGGACGAGGAGTTGGTGTACGCGCGAGTATTACTGTCGTTCTGTGGAGAAGGAAGAGGGCCCTTCTTCCGCGGGTGTGTCGGGCGTGTCGAATCTACAGAGAGAACGTAAAGAGAATAATACGAAACAGATACGAAAAAATAATAAAAAAAAAAAAATTCATTTTTTTCTACATATATATATATTTTTTTTGTGTAACATTAGTGTTGTATAGAAATTAAACACCAGGAGGTGGTGCTGTTCCCCCTGTATTTTTTTTCCGGCACACGCAATTGTGTGCGGATGAATTGTGTATGGTGGTAGTGTATAATATTATTATATATATTTATAAATATATATATTATATATATAGAGATATATAAGTGTATAGAGAATAGTGGAGAGTGAGAGAGCGCACGAGTAGCGTATCAAGATGGCGCATAATTTGGCACCGAGCGTTAACTGCTCGCTCGACGACATCGACTTGAATGCACTTAAGGTATGTTTTAAGATATTTGTTTGTTTTTTTATTTTGTTTTATTGTTTGGTGGGAATATTTGTGAATTTTTTATGTCAAGTTTTGAGTTTGTTGTATGGATTTAAATGACGATAACTGATGATTTTTTTTTTATTTTAGGTATGACGAGAAGACTCGTGTATTGTTGTGTGTGTTTCTATGTATATATATTTGTATATATGTATGGATGGATGGATGGATGGGTTTGTGAGTGTGGAGATGAATGTATGGGATATGAGACTCGTTTTTTGTAGCGAGACTTTTCCTTTAGGAGGATATTTTATAAATGCAGAATAATCGCTGTGGATAAAATGAATTTTTTGATATTTTTTTAGTTTGAAATCAACGACGTGTTTGTATTTATAATTAAATGTACATTGTTTTGGTAATTGATTATTATTGTATATCGTATATTGTTGTAGAGAGTTTTTAGTATATCAAGTTTTAATAATTGTTCATTTATTTTATAATGCATCGAATTCTTGGAATGATTTTTTATTTCTTTTCTATTCTTTTTTGTTCTGTTTGGAACATGTAAATGTTAGAACGTTTCTTCAGCTGTTTTCATCATATCTCCCTGTGTGTCCGGCTTTTTCCCCTGACATTAGAGATATATATACAATTTACATGTTGATATACACACGCAGAGCACTATCGCGTGTGCGAAGGCTTTTTCGTGATTATTTTTCTCCTTTACGTTATATTCCTATTTACTCCTTGTTTGCGTGTGTCGTAATAATATTACCCTGAATGTATGTTTGAAAGTTGTAAATTGTGTGAAACAATTACAAACACACACAGTGTCCAAATGCGAATGGAAATCTAGAGCAACAACTAGTTTTTTTTTTTTATTGGCCACATTGTCAATCATTGTAATCGTCATTGACACAAATGATGTTTTCTCGTGGCCAATGAGTTATTTAAAAAGTCTACAAATCTATATATGTATTTATAAATAAACATAGACACATATATTTTCATGTTATAAAGTTCAATTTAATTTTCTGGAGAGAGAGAAAATATATTGTCCATTGATTCAGTAATCAGAATAAAAACCAACGGGAATTAGAAGGAATATATAAATGGAGATATTATAGACATGACATACACAAGTCATTTTCGACTTCCAGCTTGTATGCGTCATCAATATAATGTTGAATATCCATGCATGAGTATGTATGTGTATTAGGAATGTGTTGGAAACTTGACTACAGTTGGCTTCAAGTAAAAAGACCGATCCATTAATTTATTTTTATTTTACAGGATCCAGCTGGCATTTTTGAGCTCATCGAGGTCGTCGGCAATGGAACTTACGGTCAAGTTTACAAGGTAAGCATATTATTGACTGCGTGTGATTGTCACTTTTATATTTTATTTCATTTTATTTTAATATCTTTTTTTTTTGACACGCCATTCGCGTACTTCCGCCTTTAATAGCGATATCCAAACTTAATTTATATATAAATATACACATTGAATATTCTGAATTGATATGTATATGTTTATGTATATATTTCCGTGTGCGTGATTTAAATATTTTGCAGATACGTTAGCTAATTATTGCTATTGTGTTGTTATTATTGAATTTAAAAATGGACACAGGTAAATGGATGCATTTTCTTTCCATTTATGAAAGAATATGAATTTTTTTTTTTTTTTTTAGTGTTTTATAATTTTCTGGATGGTGTAAAACGTTTTTATAATTTTTTTCAACCTGACTTCTCCAGTGTTTCAATACTGAAAGCATTTACTTTTATGTATGATGGTTTGTTTGAGGCTGAAGAGGAAAAAGCTCTTTATTTACCATTAACTTGATGGCGAGCTTTTACTAGTGCGGAAAAATATGTGTCATTCATTCAGGAAGAAACAAAATAGAAAAATATATTTCACGACATAGTGATTATTATTATTATTTTATAAATATTTCGTGACATTTAAATAATAAAAAAAATATTGGGAATTTATTTTTAATCTTTGGTTTATTTATTTATTTTTGATTAAAAAATTTTTCTATTCGTTTTATTTGATCTTTTTTTTTTTTTCATGAATGAGTTTGATTTATTTGATAAATTTTAACCGCTAAAATATTAAATTCTCGCCATGTTGAATATGATAAACGTTGGCATGCGGCATAACTCCCACGCGTACAAGACACATAGAGAGATAGGTTATATTGTAGAGAAAGAGAAAGAAAAAAAAATAAATAAAAAGATAGAACTAGTCAGCGTTGGGATATTATATTCTCATACACAACGCACCACAATCGTCTCCTGTCTCGGTCTCATGACAGAAAAACGACTCTGACGACTTGTAACGTGTTTCTCATACTTGTCTCAATTCCACATACATACACAAAATATTTTCATACCTTTTATATTTATTTTAATTTATTTTTCTATTTTTTTACTTTCATCCAAATAATATTTATTATCATTTATTTATATTATTACTTTTTTAACATGCTATATTACTGTCGGTTGTATTACAAATTATCTGTTATCAATGTCAGCTCAAGTGACACAATGACAAGATAATTATTTCAACGGAAATAATATATTTTATTGTATTTTTATAAAGATAAAAATTCAAATTGTCAATGACACAATAATTGGATTATATTGATTGTAACTGTTGATGAAATGACCGTATAATCATATTCGATTTATATATATATATATATTGATAAACCCTCGTGAAAGTGTCATTCAGAAATTGTGTTTGTCATTGATATTGAACCGCACTTGCATTCGTGCGGTTTGTTAATTTAGTTTCGCGTTCTTTCTCTTTCTCTCTGTTCTCGACGTCAAGTTCGCAATGCCCTCCGTGGTCATTCTATTTCCGTATTTGCAAAGGGGCAAACATTGCTCATGTGATATTTTACTTGCACGCCCATCTCTATTATAGACATTACATTCATTGTGTGAGATGAAATGAAAGCAGTAGAGAAAATTATTCATAATATAACCACAAAAATTAATTAATCAATTAATCAATCAATTAATAATTTTTACGAGTTTCTTTATATTACATTTATAACTAATTCATCAATTTTTATCGCTTCATGTGTCTATTTATATTTATCAGAACCCTCAGAGGACAATTTTAAATCTTGAAAAAAAAAAAATAAAAATGTATTTCCATATAAACTTTGATTGATTGGTATGTGAAAAAAAAAGACGAAGAATAAATATAGAAAATATATAGAATTATGTTTATTATCGTACACACGATCGTTTCCACGTAGCGGTCAATGATTTTCACCTGCATTATACATAATTTTTAAATTAATAATAATAAAATATCAATAGTGTGTCTTTATATATTTATGAGTAATTATTAATGTATTTGTATAATGTATGCGTTGGTAGTTTTATCGTGTGTGTGTGGTGGTGATTCACCTTGAAAAAATTTTACCTTGCGCGCACGTTTCTCGTCCTTGCGATGCGTGAATTGGAAACAAGAAGAAGGGGAGGTGGTGGAGGTGGATAGAGGATGACGTGTGAGAGTCGTGGAAAGAAAATAAAATAAAGAGGGAATAAGAGAGTTTGAGATATACAATAGAATGTGTCTTTTCTCATGATGTAGACTGTTTCTTATATACTGAGAAAGAGAATTTCACGATGAAATATATATAGTGAAAATAATACAAAGATGAATACCAAAGATATACTGCCAAGGTTAACATAAAAAAAAAAATAGTATTAAAATGAAATAAAATATTAAAAAGTTTTGAGATCACAGTGTTCATGTGTGGGTGGACAAAACCACGACAAACTCTTCTAAATTCTATTCACAGGAAGTCCACCAACGTCTTTTTGTATTTGTGAGATGAAATAAAATGAAAAAAAAAAAATGGATAAAAATTTATATTAATTAATTTAATCATTCAATTTATTTAATTAAAATATATATATAAAATTTTTTTATTTTTAAGAAATTTAAAAAGATGTTAACGAAGTAATAGCAATGCCAGAATGAAAGTTGACGATCTGAACAAGTTCTATCCGGTTTTCTATTGGAATAAATAATTATCTCTCGTAAATATATTTACACACATATAAAATTTATAACAATGAAAAATACTTCACATGGCTTTCGCCAGTATCTAAAATTATTTTTTCATTCCCCATTCATATAAATCAAAAAAAAAAAAAATTAATAATAATGAATCATGAAATTCAAAATAATTTCAAGGCTCAAAATAAATTTATTTATATTTAAAGATAACGTTGTATATAAATATTATACAGTGTAGTTCAATTTACCACAACGTTTACTTGGGTTTTATCAGAGAGAATTGAACGAGGGAGAGAAATTATTAAACAGAGTAAGTAAATGCGGCGACGAGACACAAGCAAAGAGAAAGGAATTAGTTGAAGGGAAGAGTAAAAGAGATAGAGAGAAGCTCATGTGTTATAGACCCCCCCGACGGTGGCGAGGCCGATGACACCGGTGTGTTTCGACAACGACGACGACGACGACGATGAAGAGCACAACGAAACGACGATAGGCAAAAGGCAACAAGGAGTACTTATACATAAAATGAGTAATAATGCGCTTGCGCTTATATCGTGTATGATAGTTATACGATTTAATTTATGACAGACAATTTGGATGCATATCAGTAATATTTCTATGACATTTATTCTCCCTGTATTATAATTTTTATATTTCAATGTATCAATTGTTTACCATGATTGATAAAGTGTAAAATTAAATGCAGAGTTTGATTTATAATATTATACTTTCATAAATGAATTTAAATTTTTTTATCGAATTAATATTTTATTAATTGTCTTTTTATTTTTATTCTATAAATGAATCTGGGTTTAATTATATATGTAAATATTTTTTTTTAATATAGTTAATTAGTTGATATGTTAATTAATTAGATGACTATAAAAAAAAAATGGAAATTATATTTGAAAATGCTACTTGACATTCTCTTGGGAATACTAAAAATAATGAGAGCTTATTTCCGTCACAATGTCACGCTTATTCGCGTTCTCATAATTTTTATTTTATTTTTTAAATATATATAGACCTTTCTCTGGGATTTATCTATAAAAGGTTCTCATGCTATACAGTGTGTAACACGCCGAGGAGAGTTTACGATGAATGAAAACCGATATCACGCGCGCGTCTGCCATTACGCTTTGCTAGCATAAATGCCATGTAAATGTGGATATGTGTATATAAATGATTTCCCGTTTCCTATTCGCCATTCTTATATCACAGGATTTTCTCTAAAAGAACCGTTATATTTACGATACGCAAATAGGAAATAGCAATTGCAGTTTAATAGAAAATAATTCATATATTTTCATCATTAAATTTAGTTGTTAAATTTTTTTTTCTCTCGAATTTTATAATTAAATTTTGTTTGATATCAGGATTATAAATTGTTTAGATAATTCTTGTCGTTAAATGAATCGTATTTCACGTTTGTTTTATATACGTGATATCCGCGATCGATATAAATAAATATATGGAGAATATATAAACGAAACAGAATTAAATGTGTATGTATATGAATGCATGCACACTTGAAAGATTTAACCAGACCAAAGGAATCAATTGAATGATCTATATTTTTTTTTATTCCAGGGCCGGCACACCAAGACAGGCCAGCTGGCAGCCATTAAAGTTATGGACGTCACAGAGGTGAGTATTTTTTTTTTTAATTAATTACAGCTGGAATCAATTGTAATTTCAGTTGTAATTAAGATGCAAATCCTTTTTTTTTTTTTTTTTTTTATGTTTTATATTAATTGTGCACTCGATTTTTTTTCTTCTCAGTTTTTTTCCCATTATAATCTCCCACAAAGATAATGTGCATGTAATAAAAAAATATTCTTCCACTTTTTATTCTATTTGATGATTTATTACTATGAAAATGTGGGTGCTATGGGCAATAAAATCGAGACAATTCTCTTTATTGTAACTGTGAAGTGGTGGATGAATAAAATACAATGATAACTCTTAGTCACACTAAAGTGTAATAGATATCATAGTCGGGAGAGAAGAGAAATTTCCAAGAATTTCGTTAGTGATTCCGTTCCCGTTATATATATTACTGATTAAAAAATCTCACATTTGACGCCATGAAATGTATTAATTTAATCACTTTTTCTTTTTTATTTTTAATTTTATTTCTTGCCAACGTTGATTTCTGATTAATCTTATGCGTGATAAAATAAAAATAATAAAGTAATAACGGCGAGCCCCGTGAAATTTTATCGCAATATTATCAAGAATATTCTTACAATATTGTACGACTAATCGATTATTATTTGTGTGAGTTTGATGAAACAGTTAATTATCATTTGAGTATGATAAAAATGATAGTAATATTTCAACAAAGAGAATAACAAGAATGGTTTAAATGAGATTATATATATAAATACGTGAAGAAAATATGTTAACGGATCTTCTTCTTTAACACAAACTTCCTTCTTTCTCTAATAAAACGCCCGAGCTAATCTTGACTCTACTTACCTACTTAACGGGTGATACGCAACGTTTCGTGATCGTTCACTTATGTCCGACTTTGTTGTTTTGTTCATCTCCCTGGCACTTGCAACTCATACTTTCCTATTCAACATGTTAATACATTTATATTAAGAAATTAATTGTCCATATCAAAACAAAATTTTTCATTATTAATTATTCTAGCTTTTAAATTTTTATTTTTATGCATCATCAAGAAAATTTAATTAAATACCAACGAATAGCAATTAATATTAATAATTGTTAATTTATTTCAGGACGAGGAGGAAGAAATTAAATTGGAAATAAATGTTCTCAAAAGGGTCAGTTGGAATTATTTTTTTCGTTTGATTAATTATTAAATTGCAATGTTCGTAATGAAATAATTAATAATTGTATATTTATGTTATTCTGTGCAGTATTCAAATCACAGAAATATTGCCACATACTATGGTGCCTTTGTGAAAAAATCACCACCAGGAAAAGATGATCAATTGTGGCTTGTTATGGAATATTGTGGCGCTGGTTCAGTCACGGACTTGGTTAAATCAACAAAAGGCCAAAGTTTAAAAGAAGAATGGATCGCTTATATCTCACGTGAGATATTGAGAGGACTCAGTTACCTTCACAGCAATAAAGTCATTCACAGGGATATTAAAGGCCAAAATGTTTTATTAACCGACAATGCTGAAGTAAAATTAGGTAAAATAAAATAATTTTTAAATCCATAATTAATTTAAGGAAGAAAACAAAATTAATATCTTCTATTTTTCCAGTTGATTTTGGTGTTAGTGCACAATTGGATCGTACTATTGGTCGTAGAAATACATTCATCGGTACGCCATATTGGATGGCACCAGAAGTAATTGCATGCGATGAAAATCCCGATGCAACATACGATAATCGAAGTGATCTTTGGTCACTTGGTATTACCGCACTGGAAATGGCCGAATCACAGCCACCTTTATGTGATCTTCATCCCATGAGAGTAAGTAAAAAAAAAAAATATTTCTATCAATTGAAAAATCATTTTATATATTTGTATTAATATTATTATAAATTAAATTACAGGCGCTATTTTTGATTCCACGTAATATGCCACCAAGATTAAAGTCGAAAAAATGGGCCAAGAAATTTCACGGGTTTATTGAAACAGTATTGGTGAAGGATTATCATCAGAGGCCTTATACAGAACAACTTCTAAAGCATCCATTCATCCGCGACCAACCAACGGAGCGTCAAGTTAGGATACAGCTCAAAGACCATATCGATCGTTGCAAGAAACGTAAACAAGAGAAAGGTAAAGAGAATGAAAAAAAAAAAAGACAAAAAGAGATAATATTTATCTTCATTCTTCTCTACCTTATCATTAAATCCCACAAATTAAATATCTTTAATATTTATTATCAAAACGGATTTATAATCTCTGTTTTAGTATCTTACTTATTTATTTTCTTTGTTATTTGTTAAAGAACGCGATGATTATCGGTATAGCGGTAGTGAAAACGAGGAGGATGAGCCAGCATTGGCTGGTGAACCTTCATCAATAGTTCAAGCACCTGGCGGTGACACATTGCGGCGTAATTTCCAACAAATTCAAGAAGGACGAACGTTAACTCAAGATATTCCACAACAACCTTCACATCCAGTTAAAGAGAAACCGTCGGGTAGAGGACAGAGAGAAATTCCAGAACCCGGTCCACCAGCTCGACCCGCAATTCCACACAGACTTATTGGTAAGAGTAGTAGGGGATAATTAAGTTCTCGCAATTATTTAACAATCAATCAATTTTAATTATAAGGAAAAGGATAATTGAATTTCATCATTTTTTTTTCTTCTTATTTTTAATAGAACCTCATCCACCTTCACGACCATTACCACCAACGCCACGCGATGATCCGCGACAGCCGCACAAAGTTTCAACGCCACCGTCAAATCATCATTCAGCTGCGAATTCCAGTGGCGCGGGTAGTGGCGGATCTGGTGGTGGCGGACAAGTTGCGCCACAAAGAAACAGTCACATATTTAAGCCAATGGTAAAGAGCAATTGTTTCATGAACTCATCCACATGCGTTTATTTCTCTGCCTTGAAATTGTCAATTAAGGATAGGCATATATATACGTATATATATATAAATTTAATTTAATTGTATAGACGATGACACATTGACACACAATGCTAATATAATATTGCTGTTTAAAATGCACGTCTCGTAGCCCTTTATCCTTAGAAAAAATTATTGAGCGATTTTTTTTCTTTTTACTTATCGAATAGTTTTTTTTTTATTCAATTTTTTCAACTTGATTATTTTTCCCTGCTGAAATCTCGCTTGGTTTAGTGAATATATAAATAACTAGTAGATTAATCTCTTTGTCTTGTTGCAGTGTTCGCTGTTGTTTTCCTTACAATTACAATTAAAATTATTTTTACTGTACTCTAACAAGCAAAAAAAAAAAAGTTAAAGAACGAAATTGTTCTAAAAATTAATTTTCAACGCTCAATTATTTTTTTTATTATTTAGTTTTACTTAATTACAACCAAATCTATCTTCTTATGTTTCCAATTCGGAATGTTATTTGGTTTTTTGTGATTTTTCTTTTTCCATGTTCACACGTACTGTTGTAGCTGCCGCCGAGGAGGCCGGAGGTAAGAAAGCACACACGCCACTCACTTTTTTTATTTTATATTTCTCTTTTTTATCTATTCTATTCTCTTTAGTCTCAAATACTTTTCCTTCACATATACAAATATATGTGCCTTTTTAAACAATGTAAAAAAGATAATAATATATATATTTATAAATGTTTCTCTGCATGCAGAAAGACATTCACCATTTTCGTATTCAATATAAATGTGTATACACACTTATACAATATAACCCTCTTTAAATATGTATATATGTTAATCATGTATTTATGTATTACAAACCAGTCTACCATCCTACGCTTTGTGCTTTTTATTCTATTTAAAAACTGAAAGTAAAAAAAAAAAACAAAAAGGAAAATCAGCTTTCTGCACATTTAATATACACACACACACTTAACGATTTTCAATATTTATGCAATGACATTTTCGTTATTAATTGATCAAAGCTATTTTAACTTTATTATTTTATCGTTCACTAACATTAACCAGAATTAGTAATGAATAATTTCATTACATCTATTTTTATTGCCATATAAATACGTAAATTATTAATATCAATATATTTTACATATTAAATATTAAATAATATTTTAATTGCTTGTCATATGCCAATAACTATCGTTTCTTTTTCTATTTGTTTTTTCTTCTTTTTTTTTTTTCGTATTAATTTTAAAAGGCAAACACAAGTTTATTGTGATATTAAAAATTATGATAATAATGGAGGAGGTTATTAAAAAAAATTAAATAAATCGATGGCAATTGTGACTAACGGGGTTAATATACGTGTGTGTGCGCGTTGGGTGGTAGGACTTGGACATGCTGGCTGCTCAACTCAACGAGCTTGGTGTGTCACAGGGCCCTGAGGCCCCGCCACGGCCCAACAGACAGCATAAGAGCCCAGCACCACCACAATCGACAAATGTTCCAACTCATTCGGTAGTAGTTCCATCATCCAATAATGAACAGAACAACAAATTGATGCCACAATCGTCAAGTATTCTCGATCAAGTAAGACGTGAAATGATTTTAAAAAAATCTTCTCGTCCTTGTTTTGTTTACAGAAATTAAAATTATTATTATTTGGGATATTATTTATTATTTATTTCTATCTATTGTATTTTATCTATTTATTTCAACCTTCACAAGAGCACAAAACTTTTATTTATATTGGGATAAAACTATTGGGATATTTTATTCTTCAATTTTATTATATCTTTTTATTTTTATGTAATAGCTATTTAAATTTTTATTTATAGTATTATGTGAAATTATTTTTTATTGATTATTTTTTTATTTTATTTTACAGGCGTTATCGGTTGAGAGTGACAGCGACGATGATTTTGAAGATGCCAGTGGGAATAATACACGAAATGATGGAACATTATTGGCGAGTGATCCACCAAAACCCTTGTAAGTAATGCAATTATTTATTTATACAGTTGATTTAGTAATCGCTGATATAAATAATTTTTTGATTTAAAATATACAAATAAATAATTTTACTATGTCATATTTCATTTTCAATCATTCTCGCTCGTCATTATCAAATTGACAACAACCAATATGTCCTGACAACTGGCATCCATCAATTGTTCATCGTGTCTCATCATTTTTTTCATCATCATCATCATCATCATCATGACTACCACCATCGACTCAACTTCTTGTCTTGTCATTGGTGTACCAGACCTGAATTTTCTCCTTTCAGGCCGTCTTCAGACTCATCCTCGTCATCATCGCACAATGCCCAGAACCATCATGAAGGTAAGACAAATAATAAAAAAATAAAAAAGAAATAGAAAATATTAAAAAACAATAGCTCTGTTTTCTATTCACCATTTTATGTATTCTCATTGACCTAAAATGTCAATGTAAGTATACATAAAATTCTTTCCTTATGTTTTTTGTAATTTTTTTTCCCTATTTTTGTTTTTATTTTTTGTTATTGTTCTCGATATTAATATTTCTTTTTTATTTTTCTTCTATTATTTCAATTGAAAGGCGGTGCACCAAATCGACCATTGCCACCAACTCCAGACGAAGAAGAATCAGGCGATCGTACGCTAGTCATGAAACGAGTGAGTATTAAACAGTTTTTCATTCACTATTTCATATTGATAATGCAAGCAAGAACGAAAAATATTGTAGCTATTTCACGTTGTCAATTATTGGCATACATATATGCATTGATGTATATGTGTTGCACTTTTGCCGTGTTTATATAAATTTTTTTTTTTTTTTTTTTCTATATATCGTATGAATCATTTTTCACACACTTTTTTTTTTTTACATAAGTGACGGTAGACTGCCATTAAAAAAATGTAAATGAAAAAAACCAAGGATTAAAATTAATGAAGTGAAGAGTTTGTAAATTCCATTCAATTTTTTTTTTATATTTACGTCATTGATTGCGAATAGTCGAGAGGTGATTGCTGCTGTTAAATCATAAAACGCACGGGACAAAATATTTTATCAATTATGAACCCTTTGCCATGCGTTTGAAAATGCTATTTATCATTTACGTGCAAAATCAATCCACATTCATCATACATACATGTTTATTTATGAAAGCATTCACTTCATTTTATGTTATAATATATAATGCACGAAGATTATCGCGGCTAAATGTAAGCTCATACCTATACGAATGATTCCAATATCATAATGCTTGAGTAGAAATATTTCAAAAAGAGTTAATGATAAATTTTTTGTTGAATTAATATTTTTTTTTTTTTGTGACTCATAAATCGTTTATTACGTTCGTTCATTATTTCCCAATTTCATTTTCGAGGGTCTTTCCATGCACCATGGTGTTGCCTGGTATATAATAAAAATATTTAGCACCTAGCAATTGTGTGCACAGCTCATCAAAATCATAGACATATAAAAGATAAATAACACTACAGTAATAAAAGAAAAATAGTATTTAAAATTTCATTACACAAAGAAATATTGATTTGAGTAATAATTACACTCGACCATTCGTAATTATTTTTTTTTTTTACATTTTTACAAACACAATATATACATATA
>JAQQBS010000003.1:8218247-8230790 GCA_030347275.1 Microctonus aethiopoides | reverse complement strand
AAAAAAAAAAAAACAAAAAACAAAACAAACAATCAATCCGTCATATACACACTACCACTGTCGTCGTCTTACGTTCGTCGCAACGTATGATAGAAACTTAGTCAAGCGACGGACGATAAAGCGGCGGCGGCGAGCAACAGGCGCTCCGATATTGATGAGCAGTTGCTACTCAAGGAGTGGGACTTTGCTCGCTTCTTTCAAGGCTTTAACGAAAGGTTGGATAAAATGAAACAGGAGGTGGTGAGCAGCGGTGGTGGTGGTGGTGGTGGAGGTGGCACTGGCAATGGCGGAGGTGGCAAAACCATTAATGATGAGCGTATATCATCGTCATCATCATCATCGTCAGCTGATAGAACATTGAAACGTTTTGAGCTGGCAGCTGCCAGAAGAAAGCAACAGCAACAGGAGCAACATCAACAAAAATTAAATCAAAAAACGCAACAATTACAGTCGCAATCATCAGCGCAAATGAAAGCTTTACATCGACGTCAAGAGTCTGATTCAAAATTGGGTAATGCAAGTGCATTTGCACGTGCATTTAGACGTGAAAATTCTGATTTTTTTCCATCAACAAGACACTCGGCTTATTTACAAAAATCCGAACCGAGATCAAGTATATTTGCTAGTGGCAATAGACGCGGAAGTGAAATAAGTGTTGCTGGTATTGCGGGAAAAAAAGGTACGGGATTATCAGCCGGTGAGCCGGTGTTAACTGATTTTTCATTTGGAAGAGATGGTGGACCACAACGACCAAGACGAGAAAAAACGGAGAGTGAAATTGTATTTGGTAATAGACATCAGCATGAATTTTTACGTGAACGAGCCGAGGCACGAAGTTTTTTACGTGACACTGATGATGCAACAAAGACAACGCTGACGACAATGGCATCGAGACGACGCAGTTGTAGACCAACTGCGGATAATACCACTGCTACGTTGTCAGATGATGCAGGGACAATTAAATCGACAGCTAGTACCACTGCTAGCGAGTACAGCCCCGTTATCACCCAGGTCAGTCTTGTCGAGCCCCCCCTTGACTGCCTGTCTGCCTGCCAAATTAAAAAAAAAAAGGCCAGAGAACCTCGAATTCTTATCCTGAAATTTAAAAAAAAAATAATGATATTGAAATTACTTATCCAATTTATCCTAATAATTTTCCTAAACCCGCATCAGAAAAATATTAAATTTCATATATACAATATTTCGAATGTTGAATTTTTATATACTAGACAATATAGTCGACGCAATTTTACAAACATAGACGCATCTCCTTTCATTTTAGGAATTTGAAAGAACGATGAAAAAAAAAATAATTAAATTCAATATTACTATTAATATTAATTTCATTTTTTTGTTGTTGAGTCGAAATATTTTTTTATTGATATGATTAGCGGTTAATAATTATTATAATTAACATTTTTTATCTAGTAATTTTGCAATTTGCTAATATATCATTGCTATATAATCATATACTATTATTCATCCCATTGTTACGTTTAGAAGAATTAACTTATTGTTTTTTATTTTTATTTCAAATTTTAATTGCCACATTTCTATCTACATCTGTCTCTGCCTCTTGTTTATTCTATTTATAATTCCACTATTTAAAACCTATTAGCGTTTCGAATTAAAAACTGGCTATTTTACAGTTAATAATATGAAATAATACTCTGCAAATTATCAAACTTGACGCTGAATTAATGTATAAAAAAAAAAAAAGCAAACGTAAGAAATCAATTAAATAATATGAATTCATCCCCGCCAATTTAATCTACCCTCCCACAGTTTTCATCATGCTCTTGTGTGCTGCATAATTAATGCCGCCATGGGTGATGACCAAATAATTATTTACTAACCAACGGAAAAATAGAAAAAAAAATAATAATAAAAAATATTAATTAATAAACGATACTAAGAGAAGAAAGCTAATCGCATGGAATTGAAAAAAAGCAGCTTTCTTAGTTGCTAAATTCAATCATTGGGATTGCACGCACTACCGCTATCACCAATTATCATAATCAAGAACAAAAAAAAATTAAAACCAAAGAATAACAATTACACATGACAAAAAAGCTCAACTCATCATTGCTTATATCATTCAATTATTATAAATTCACTTTCCAATATTGTTTATATAAATACATTTTATTTCTCTCATCCTCATTATTAATTAATCTCAACTGAATAGAATGAAAACAAAAATAAAACGACCAGTAAAACATTATTTTACATCATCAGTGATTTTAAATTACTAATTTATGCACTATGTGTTTGTGTGTCTAACATTATTCATTTTTTTGAATTCGTTCATCATCACGTGCCTGCTACTATCTCACATAAATGTGCATGACATAATGGCGGAGGAATTGTGATATCACACACGACGAGCATCGGTGATAAAATAATATTGGATATGGAGAGAAAAAAAAAAAAGCGAACAGAGTGAAAAAAAAAAGAAAACAAATTTTTTTTTTAAACTGAAACCATGAGAGAAATTTAAAAAAATGATATACGAAATATTTAAAGTGAAATGGATATATACAGAATATGTATGTATAATATACAAAGGATTGATGGGAGGGAAAAAATACGAAAAATGGAAATAAACGTATATGTTTGATACTCGTAAATTTTATACAAAATAAATATTTCAATTGACGTTGTGGCGTCTTTTGACTGACAAACGAGTATCATACAATATAATAATGATCGTGACGACCATTGCATGACCTGCTTTTGCGCCTAGAAACGATGCAATTGTTTGGTATGAATAAATGTATCTGTAAAAAAAATTTGTATGATGCAATTTTGTACAAGAGAGCCTATCTCTTTTTTTTTTTTTATTTTTTTTAATTTTTTTTTTGAGCATTTTAATATGTGTGCAAGCATGACTCTCAGACTTTGTACTGGCATGGAAGATTGACGCAAAAATGCACGTGTACCAATTGTGAACTTTTGAAATATCTGTATATGTATGTATACAGAGACATGTACATATATAAAATATAACCTTCGCAATAAATGTAACGTGTGTGTATATGTATGTTCGTGATTTGAATACCATGCACGGTGTATCAATTTATATATGCAGTATATACTGCTGAAAAAAAAATATATATTACATTACGATGGATGGAGTTTATTTGAATTGTTGCCATATTTTATTTTATTTTTTATTTTATATATATATTTTTTTTTTTATTTTTATTCTTTTTTTTTTGTGTACTTTGTCGTACGTGCAAGCGTGTCGCACTGACAGTTCACAGATTGCATTGCATATTCCAGTTGGCCTTTGCTATTTCATTTATTGTACATTTTATATTCATTTTTTTTTTTTTATTAATTTTTACTCAGTTTCATTGTTTCATTTTGTGTTTAATGTTTTAAGTATTTGGCTGTTTATCGTCACGCTTTTACATGTGCGTGGCTTAGTTAATGTTTGCTTGTTTTATTCATTTTGTTATGTTTTGTTTGCTCAATGTTAATAATTATTTTTTATAATTCTATTTTTCAAGTTCGTTAGAATAATAAATAAATTAAAATTTCCCTCAAATCCATAATCCAATTTTTATAATTATTATTTTTTATCTATTTAACATTATGACACGTTTCAAATTGATATTCAAAAATTTTTTTTTTTCCTCTTCATGTTTCTAATTTGCAACCGCAAAAGTTAAAACTTTACAATTTTCATTTTCCCGACACTTTTGGCTTGAATTTAATTTTCATTTCTTTTTTTCTTCTTTCTTTTCACTCGTACTCCATTTATTAACCAACCGACAATCTTCAAATGCATAGAGTAACTACTCGCAGTAAATTTCTACCTCAACTTAAGATTACTCTTCCATGATTCATTATGAAATAAGAATAATAATAATAACACAAAAAAAAAAAAAAAATATAGAATAAAATAATAAAATGAAACAGATGAAATATTCATTTCAATTACGTGACATTATAAATAATGAAAATATATATTCACAATTTATTATTATATATTCCAACAAAGTTTTCAAGAAATTCTCTACTACTAAAATGAACTTTTAACAATTTCAAATACAATATTTTACTTTTGCTCTATTTCTATCAATCATAAATATTAACATTAAAAGAATCATTGTCATCTCAGTCATCATTTTTTTACAATTTTAATTTATACCATCGCGTTCTTCTAATTTGTTTTTTTTTTCTTTATTATTAATTTTATTCATTTATTATCTTTTATATTTTCCTTGATCTTTTGCTTTTCTTCCACTATTTTTCTTTTCTTCCTCCTCCTCCTCCTCCTCCTTCTCCTCCTTTTCCTAGCATTTCAACTGTCGTTTCATTCCACATATCTATATATTCATTGGCTGCTTTACAGAATCGAGATGGTGGAGATCGAGCGAGAAGTAGCGGTGGAGGTGATTTTCAAAGGTCGGATTCGTCCCCTGGTTCTAGACCCAGCTCCGTTTTACCAGACCTTTTGACCTCATCGCCGGGTCAACGACAAGACAAATCAACCAGCGAAGAGGTCAGACACCTAAAGTTTATTTTAATTTACATTTTCAGCTTTCAATTCTCTCTCTGTCCGTGTGTTGTTGATATATTCCTTTTCTCTCTCTCTCTCTCTCTCTTCCTATCCTCACATTCGTTATCCTGCGATACAGCCGAAACAAGTTTTATACCATCACCACTGTATCCTTCCATCCATTCCAATCCGCAATTCATCCTAGATATGTATATATCTGTAAAACTAATTTCAAAGCTAATATTCCGATAAGTTTAATTGAAATTGCATCGCGAGCTTGGCTTTTACATTTTCAATTTCACACGGACGAGAGATTTATTATATTTATTTCGAATTATTTTTTAAAAAATAATTTTTATTATCAATTATTCATGATCGACTCTGTGAAAGTATTCAGTACGTTATAATAATTCATTATTTTCTTTGAATATTTATAAAAATATAAATTTGTTTTTCTATTTAATTAATGATAGTTTAAATAATATAATTTAATTTTTGAAAATGTTCTTCTGTGAATTATTATTTAAAAAATGCGCTGATTACTTTGGAGTTGATGATGTAAAAAAAAAAAATATTTATTCATTTGCATAAAGTATTTTTTTTTTAATTTATATATTTGAACATCAGTCGCTGAGAGCAACATTTTTTTTTTTATGCTTAAATAGGTAATTGATGAATGGTGATATAATATACATATTATAAATTTGGTGAAAGGCTAAAATATTTTGAAAATTTGAAATATATTATAAATTATTTAGTTAAATGTGTCTTGTGAAAAATTTTTGTGTTTGTAATAATATTGATTTTATTATAAAATTTAAATAGGAGGCCTCAGGATGTTGGCAATTGGCAATCATTTTTGCTCAAGAGTTTATTCAAATTATCAAAGAATTTAATTCAATTATTTATCATTAAAAGTCATTAACATAATTAATAATTGAGCAAAAATGGTTGCACAAAAAAATAATTATATATGTATACCTAGCACAATGCATAATCTAGATGCTTTTGAATCGTGATTTTATTTATATTTATATATACATATATATATATATATATAATTTATATATTATATATATAAATATATAATTTTTTTTTTTTCATTTATATTTTTTATTATTTTGTTTTATTCGTGCCTTAATATGTTGTTGTTTTTTCGTTATATTTTTTTCTTTATTGCATTTGCATCAAAAGTCATTTTGGATTTAGGAAGAGAGAAAGAAAAAAGATGTTTTACATCTCATAATATTATTATATATACATTTGGAGCATCAGTTCTTCTTCTCTTTTCTCTATCTACTCCATTAGCATTTTAATATATTCCCTTTTATCAACGATGTACAAAATAAGAGTTTGAATAATGAATAATCCGCTGCTCCCCATCACCACGTTACTTCAATTATCGTTAAAAATAAAATGAAAAAAAATAAATAAATAAAGTATATAATAATATTATATTATATCATAATGAGCTTTGTGCTCTTTACTCTTTAAATACTAATGCAGCCAGAGAAACATATTCAGAATATATAAAAATAAATTACACCCATTGTTTGACGTAATTTGAAATAAACGAAAAATTGAATTTTAATTTTAATATTTATTAATATTCTCTGGATGCGTCAGGTTATTTATATATGTATTTAATAAATAATTATGTATATAAATTGCACAAATATTTAAACGAAAGAATACATTCACGTAATTCATCTTTCAGTAACATTTTTTTTTTTTTTTTAACATAAATATTATATACATATATGTGTTTTTGTATAAGAAAAAATGAAGTTCATTTTTTTCTTTATCAACGTGACTAATTCACAATTATTATGTGTGTTGTGGGACTCGCGGGAGCTCTAACTTGAACGGCAGGGCCCTATCTACTGACCACCCCAATCCCAATACTAATTAAAATGTAAGTATTTTATCCATCTACATGAGAGATCAGTGTCGCTTCCATTTTTTACATTCAATGTATTTATATACATTTATAAAAGTTTTCTCTCTTTTTACCATTTTTACACTTATTTTATGGGTGGAAGATAAAAAAAAATAATTAAATAACTAATCGCGACCAGTTACCATTATCTTTAATAATTTTTATAACTTTGTACGGTGAAGGGAATTATTCTATTGTTTTTTTTTATTCACTATATAATTTATACATTCGTACTTTTATTTTTTTATCATTTTAAATTTTCATTATAATTTTATTTTCAATTATTAAAACTGAGAATATTTTTCTATTCATTTTATTTTTTCATCTTTTTATATTTATTGCCTTGGGGTGTCAACTAATGAGTTTTCATATGGACATGTATTTTTTACAATATAATATATTTTTTTCTTTAATTATCTAGAGTTATCGTGTTTACTTGTGTGTTTGTGTGTGTGTATATTTGTATTATAGTATTACTTAATTATTTTTTCATACGCATGACGTGTGTGTTCTATAAAAAAAAATATAATTTAAAAAAAAAAAAAATGCGATAGAATTTAGTTAATTTATTTCTATTCATTTTTGTATTAAATTTTTAATCTTTTTTTTTTTTTTTAAACCATTCTCAAATATTAGACAAAAGTGTTGATTATAATTTCGTGTACAGTGATTGTAATAATTGAAAACTGGTGTTATTGTTATTAGTTTACATTTTTTTTTCGTATTCTACAGTCAATTTCAGCTTCATTTCGAAACATTACATTTATAGCAATGGAAAAATACACAAACATCTATACACATACGCACACATTATTATCAACTGTAAAAAAAAACAAATAAAAATAAAATGGAAACATTATCACCTCACGTACTTTAATAGTATTCGTGAGGTACATGGTGGAAAAGTTTCTCGTAGATACAAGTGTATATACATATGTACGTGTTTATATTATATGTATATATTACAAATGCAACTACTATCGTAACGCTTTTGAGTACGTCGTAGTAATTCTTGAATAATCAAGTAATACAATTCTATATCTGTTTCGCGTCTAACTTCGAATAATGCTACGTTATTTTTTTTTTATATTTCATTTTTTTCCTCTCGCTTTTTACGACGACGATAGACGTTGGAAATATTTGCACATTAGGAATGTGTTAATTTAATATTATGACTTTGTTTTACAGTATCGACAAGCTGTAAAATCCCCTGCACCTCTTGCACTTCAACAGAAACAACGATCGTTCCTGACGTTTGGTTTTGGCGCTGGACCAGCGAGAAGAGAATCACATGTTAATGTTAATGTTACACCAACGAGCCATGATCTCGCGTCAGATACACCGGAAATACGAAAATATAAAAAACGATTTAATAGTGAAATACTTTGTGCCGCGCTATGGGGTAAGTTTTTGTTTGCTGAATGTAAATAAATAATTTTATATTTATATTTTATTCATTTTATTGAATTCGAATGTGAATTTTTGTTTTTTTCGTGATTTATTTATTTATTTTATTTTATTTTCTATCGGCACAGGTGTGAATCTTCTCATTGGCACTGAAAATGGCCTTATGCTACTTGATAGAAGTGGACAGGGCAAGGTTTATCAATTAATCAGCAGACGACGATTCCAACAGATGGAAGTATTGGAAGGACAAAATATTTTAGTGACAATCAGTGGAAAAAAAAATCGCGTTAGGGTGTACTATTTATCATGGCTGAAGAGTAAAATATTACGAACCGACGGTCACAGTGATGTAAATATCAATTAATTATTTAAATAATTAAAAAAAAAGAGAAAATAATTTATTTTATTTTATTTTATTTTATTTTATTTTATTTCTATTCTTCAAGCAGCAAGTTGAACGACGCAATGGTTGGATAAATGTTGGCGATCTTCAAGGGGCGGTGCACTTTAAAATAGTCAAATACGAGAGAATAAAATTTCTCGTCATTGCATTGAAAGACTCAATAGAAATTTATGCGTGGGCACCAAAGCCTTATCACAAATTCATGGCCTTTAAATCTTTCGGTGAGCTTGCACACCGTCCACTACTAGTTGATCTTACGGTTGAAGAGGGTTCACGATTGAAAGTTATTTACGGAAGTGCCGATGGTTTTCACGCAGTCGATTTAGATTCAGCAACCGTTTACGATATCTATCTACCTAAACATGTGAGTTTATATCATTACTATTAAATAATACATTTAAAATATTATCTTGAATTTTTATTTGCTTTAAATTATTTTATTTTATTCTTTAAATTAATTCACAGACTCAGGGACCCATTTGTCCACATTGTATCGTTGCATTACCTAATAGCAATGGCATGCAACTTTTATTGTGCTACGATAACGAAGGAGTTTATGTCAATACTTATGGACGAGTATCAAAACCAATGGTACTGCAATGGGGCGAAATGCCAACTAGTGTAGCTTATATTGGTACTGGACAAATAATGGGATGGGGAAATAAAGCAATTGAAATAAGGAGTGTAGAGAGTGGTCATCTTGATGGTGTTTTTATGCATAAAAAAGCACAACGGCTCAAGTTCCTTTGTGAACGTAACGATAAGGTATTTAAAAAAAAAAGAAAGAAATTATTAATTACTTTTTTAAATATATAATTTAAACACTTTATCGTACACTGGAGAAAGAAAAAATTATTTGTAATATTAAAAAATGGCCTGGAGATAAGACAGTAATACTTTGATAATTATCAAGAAAAATTTACTTTGATTCAAGAAAAGTGTATTTGGTTTTTTTTTTTTTTACTGTAGATTAATAAACGAAAAATTTGTAAAACGTGAAAGTCTTGACTTACAGAAATTCCTTTCTTGAATCAAGATATTCGTATCTCAAACCAATAAACTTATTTTTTTTATAGAGAACCCTCTCGTGACAAACGTTTATTGGCTTAAATAAAATCTACTCTTTATTCAAGTCAAATAAAGATATTTTTGATTCAAGATCACTTCCCTGGTTTGAAATATTATTTTTATTTCACGAAAGAATTTTTTTCTCCATGTGACGTCTTTGAATAATTAATATTTAATTGATAAAAAATTTTTTTTAATATTTTTATTTTGTTTAGGTGTTTTTCTCGTCGGCGAAAGGTGGAAGCTCTTGTCAAATTTACTTCATGACTTTGAATAAACCTGGAATGGCTAACTGGTGATCGCGAATGCGGCCATTAATGGCCCCATCATCACACGTTAATCAATCATCATCATCATCATCACCATACCAATTGCCAAATGTAATGGGATATGCCCATGAAAATTTGACTATTCCTTCATCACTGCCGCAATCAAGTGTTGTGAATACCAGAAATTTTATACGCCGTAATAATATTAATCATTGTCGACATCAGGAATTTCGTCAGCTTTATCATTTGCCACAAAATCATCAACAAATTTATACTAACCAACAACGTGATCAATACAACAAGCGAAATATTCAGAGTGTCAACCATCAACATGAACAACAACAACAAGGAGAATATTTTGCAACTGATGACGATGATGATTTGAATTATGATTGTAAAAAATTCGAACAATTTTCGCGTTTATCATCGCATAGAAATAATTCCGGGCCCTTGAGTGGTCTTAATATTATTGTTAAACGTTTTTTATGCTTTGTCGCGTGTCCAGCGTTAACATCATCAATGCGCTACGGTCAGGAATGCTAGGGAAAATATAAAAAAAAATATATATATACAGTCATTTGTTTAATGAGAAAAAAAAAATATGGTGGAATAATAGTAAAACTTCTAACAATTACGTGTTCGATTATTCGAATGTTATTTTTAAGGACACAAGAAAATGCGGCGCTATTTTCAAATAGAAGAGAAACATTTTGCAAATGCGTTTTGTTGTTTCTTTTTAGTCTCATTTCAGTGATAAATTAACCTAACTTTTTGTTCATTTAATGAGTTTTTGTTTTGTTTTTTTTTTTCTCTTTCATTATTGTTTAACGTGATAAACCGAGTTTCTGCATTCGCGCTATATTTCTTAGATACAAAAAAAAAAAAAAGGAAAAAATCGCTCTCAAGATCATTTTAAATTTATAATCGTGGCTTAAACATACATATATACATGTATATCACACCACTAAACCTTTTTCTCATTCCAATAAACCTTTTTTTTTATATAGAGACAACTCAGAGAGTGAAAAAGTTGGCTTTACAAATGTGTGTGTGTATGTATGCGTTAATTTAAAATGCCACTCGTGTTGGTTAATTAAAATTTGTCGACCATCATTAAACATAAATATATATGCATATAAACATATATATTAAATGTACACATATTGCCGCGATTATATTGTAGAATGTTTTTTATACCCAGTAATATGAATATGGAGAAGTGTAAAAAATTGATGGTTTACTCTATTTTTTATTTCCCCTATTTTGCACTGAATATTTGCCACAAAATGCTATCCGAATATTTCCATACGTATTTGTTTATTTGTTTGTATATTTGTATGGGTGTTTGAATGTTGAAAACGATATTTGATTCGTATCAATGTTAAATCAAAGGCGCGACATGCGATTCACACGATGAGAATTTGATACCGTGTGTCACAAAGCCACACACCAAATACTATTTCAGTCGATAGAACGATTGTGATCGAATGAATTGGTGCATTGTTTTTTTTTTTTTTTTATTTTATGATTTTCTTTCATATTTTACAATTTGTTTGATTTGTTCGTTCATATTTTTTATGCACCACACGCAATATTGCCATTCAATCCCGTTGATATTTGATAATTATTAAATTATATAACGATAATAATAATATCGATGCTTTTTGACACTGACATTGAATTAGAATTTTAAAATAAAGACTTGATACAAAAATGTTTTTTGACCTTGTATAGAATTGCATAATGAAAAATTAACGTTCGTATTTGACAAGGGATTGGGGGGGGATGAAAAACAATTGGAGGAAAATCGCAAATATATCGTTTTTAATACAGCGATGATGATCATTAAAAAAAAAATAAAATAAAAATTTAATGAATAAATATTAAGTAATATTAACTGGTGATGATTAGTGATGTGTTTTTGACACAATGATGACGTGTGATTTATGGAGATCGCATTTTTACATGAAAGAAAAAAAAAAAATAATAAGTAAACATAAAAAAAAAATAGAATGAATAATGTGCTAGGATTTCGAACTTGCGCACATACGATGCGGTAAATAATCGAATTTAATTTTCAATTATTTTTTTTTTTTCAATTATTCTCATCCCTTCGATCGTCTCTCTTTTGAAATCCATCGTGTACTTTCGTCGGTAATTTATTATTACAGCATCATAAAAGAAAACAAATTTAGAAAATAATTACATACTTTTTCATATTTTTCATCTTTTCATTTATAATTGAAAAAAAAAAAAAATTGTAATGTTTATCTACCGATTTATAATGAAAATTGGACATTACCACATGACGAATAATTGTACATCCGACATTGAGACCATTTCATTAAATAAAACTGTGCAATTAATTTTTTTTTTTTTCAAAGCAAAAAAAAAATATTTCTCATTTTCTCTAAATTTTGTATTTATTATTTTTTTTTTTCGTTTTCATTTTGTTTGCATACTCATATTGAGTGCACATACAGATCTAAAGGTATCAAATATTTTTTGCACTTTGGACAAAGAAAAATCCTGCAAAGTAAAAAATTAAAATGACCTCAAATGCGTTAGCTTTTTTGTTTTTTCTCTAGCTTCAATTTTCATAATTAAATGCGTTCAAAGACTGGTGAATAATCGATCGATGGCTACCAGGTTCCTCGCGATACCTGATACTTATACATACATACATATATACATATGGCAGTGGTAATTTAAAGTCCCACACTCCACTCCACCTATTCCCTACATACCAACCGCATTAGATACGCACCATTTCCAGCCAATTCATTATAATTTGCAGATTAGATTGCTCCGCATAGACAATTTCTTATATTTATACGTCCGTTAGGTACAAAAAAAAATTAAACTAAAATTAAAAAAGAAAAATTTCAAAAGAGAGACGTTCGGACGCTTGGGAAATTTCTTTTTTAGCGCATCGATAATGAAAGAC